>SGJC01000664.1:0-21142 GCA_009887335.1 Henneguya salminicola
TTGGGTGTGATGTTTAGTGGGAGAGATCCCCACACTACCGCTGAATCATACCAGTGGTGCCTACCTGGCGTCTGCATGGGCAGAATGGGGGACCGTGAATCCCCTCTCGAAAGAGACCAGTAAGGTTTCACACATCCAGGCCGAGTACAAAAAAAAAAAAAAAAAAACACGTTAAACGTAATACATGTTACAGGTCTTAATTTCACTACCTCTGCTTTAATTGATAAAATCGACAAATTTCCATCATCTTGTTTTTTTAAATATTACTGCGACGAAAATGCCCGATGTGACCGAGTATACATTTTATACTTTAAGGGCTGTAAATTTTTGAAAACATTTATGCTAAAAACACAGAACATCCCAAATACTGATATTATCATTAATTATTTTCGAGCCGCCTAGAAACACTAAAAAATCACTAACAAAAAAACGTGATATTAAATTTGGGTGTCGCTAAAGTTACTATCTATATTGTATGTATTTATTTTTCTAAATATTATAAAGGTAGACACCGCATTTTTGTTTTTTTTTTGCAATTTCAAATCAACGATAATTTAAAAATGGAAAATTTCGAAAATATTTTCAAACCAACTTCTATTTTTTACAACGGATACAAATTTAGTAAAAATTCCACGCGCAAGTCTATTCAATATTATATTTACTCAAAATACCAATCAAAAAAATGCAAAGCTAGTTTGAAGGTGAATGGGAAAACAATTTCTATTATGAATCCAAAACACTCGTGCGATTCAAGAGCGATAATTTCAAATGATGATAGAGACAGCAAGAAAAATAGTAGAAAAGGCCCTTGAACTAGCATCCCATCGTTGTTTGACTGCCGGCAGTATTCATCGTCAGCTTTCAATCCAGGAACCCGTTTCCAATGAAGAATTCTACAGAGTTCCTAGCAAAAAACAAATAGAGGCATTGGCCAGGGACGTTCGGGGATCTGGGAAAAAGAACGACTTATCTGAGATATATTAAAAATTTTCGCTACGACTGAGACGGATGGGCCAATTCAGAGGATCATCGAATTATAATGCGGATGTCTCCAGGGGCTATTTCTCTTAAGAGGGAAAAAATCCAATTCTTATTGATGAAAAATTTGTATGCACGCCATCTACCTTCACGCAGACAGTCAAGACTTACGATTTGGCTACATCGTCGTTTGTGCCATGCGTGTAAGCCCTACTGATTGGAAAAAACGAGTATCTATATTTGCGACTCGTCACCAAAATCATTTTGCAGCTGGACCACAAATGGGATCCTGTCAGCGTCCCTTGTGATTTCGAAATGAGGTTGTTGAATGCCGTCCGTCAAGAATTTCTTACTTTAATTATGAATGGATGCTATTTTCATTGGAAGCAATCAGATGGGCGAAAATTAATGCAAATTGGATTTTTCCAGTCAAATGCAAAAAAGGCTTTTCAAAAAATTTCATTTTTAACCTCGCTAAAAAAAGATGAAATTCAAATTGCTCCAAATTATTTTTGTCGGAGATAAAGAAAAAAAAATTTTAAACTATTTTTAAAATATGTGGATTTTAAAAATATCCTTTAGAGATGTGGTTTTTTTCTGAAAAAATCATCTTCTGCAATTCGAACAAATTAAGCTCTTGAGCGCTATAATAGAGAGGTAAAAGAATTGTTTCCAACTCTTTTTCCGATCATTCTTACTTTCATCCACGTGATCAAAGACGATGCGCGATAACACAAAAATTTGTTGAATAATATTCGTTCTAGGGGCCAAGCATTTCCAAGTCGCTATCCTTTTCGTATCTTCGCCTTTGCCCAAATCTTTTTTGATTTTCACAAAAAATTGCCAAAACAAATTTTAATTTTTTTTATGTTTATAATATTTTTTGAAAAAATGAATGGTGATCGCTATGCCTCGGTTATTTGGCCAATTTTAAGCTTTTGTTGTTTTTTAGTGTTTGTGGGTTTTTGGTGTTTTTCATAGGTACCTTAGAATATTCTATAATCTTTTAGTTGACCAAAAAATCAAAGATATTTTTAGATCTGCAAAAAAGCGCATGTCTGTTGGCACAAAAAACGATCAATTGCGAAAAAATTAAAAAAGAGGTTCAAAATTTTAAGGATATAAGCTCAAATTGACTTAAATAGTATGAATTGTATATTGCCCATTCGAATATGATGGTACACTGACTTTTTTTCAACAGAATAAACAAGAGATTAATAAGGGATAAGATTGATAAAAAGAATGACCACATTTCGCCTTTTGTAAGGTATTGTAAACCCACAAAAGCACAACTCACATTGTGCTAGAAGTTAATGGGAAAGATGCTTGAGGAAATATTGCCTTTTTTTGCATAAGATAGTACGTTAATACTGAGTTAGTTTATTTTTGACCAACGTAAATTTCACGCTAAAAAGAGTTTATTCTACTCGCGGACTTGTAGGTTTGCTAGTGCATATGCGCACCAGCATGATCTCGTATAAATACATGTGTGTGTCTGGTAGACATAAAAATTTTCCCAATTATCATACAGCAGTCGTGCGCAATTTCCTTTGTCATGCACTTGATATTATTTATATTTCGTTATTTTCTTGTTAAACCCAAGAATGCCAGCGAAATACAAAAATTAGTTTGCAGAAAAGGAAAAGAAAGGATCTTTGATATTATTAACGAAAATCTGAAAATAACCTTGGCGTATCCAGATGGAAGAACTATGCTAAAATTTGTTAATAAAATTTGTCGCATTTTTGGGTAGTCATTAAAATATGAAGATCAAAAATCGCATTGGGTAAAGATTGAAATGTTGAACAGCGTTGAAAATAAAAGTATTACTAAGATACTGGGCCCAGTTTTAAAGATGGAGAATGTATCGTTACACTGGAATGAGGATTTGACCCAGAAAGTGGATATTATTGTGTTTACTTATAATTCAAATGAAGACTAGATCTTTTTATAAAAATGCAAGAGAAGACTGGCAGGAACTATGATGGTATATTTGAAAAATAGTGGTACATGGTTTGAAATATTCAAGAATATAATAGACCTGTACAATATAAAGGTTTCTGGCAGGATGAAAAGCGCAGATAGATGTAAAAAAAGTTAATTTTCCTAACTTTCAGCAGAAATAATAGGAAATTAAAATATCAATCTGAGCAAATATTTAATGCTACTGAAACAGCCCTGTTTTCAAAGGCAGCTGCTATTTGGGAAATTTATTTCAAATAATAAAATATCTATACTTGGATTCATTTTCTAAAAGATCCCATCCTCATATGGTTTATTGCCGCCTTTAACGGATATTTAAATATGAAACCCTCGTTGTGTAGCATTCCCAGTCATGGCGTGCCTTTATGAATGTTTTCCGAGTATGTTAATCCCTTAATTTCAAAATCCAACAACAATGTTAAAATATAAATTATACAGTTCGAGGATATGAGCTGAAAGGCATCGTCCTTCGGGTGTAGCAGTACTTTACAGATAAGAGGATCCCGGAAGAAGGGGCCGTGCTTCTGGAAAATTTCCTTGCATACATACTCAGTAGCTTTATAACACTTTCATTCTGATAGGAAAATTGTTTACCTGCCAGAGAGTTCCCTCGTTGCTAAATTGATGAATAAAGGAGCAATTGAGACTTAAAAGCCTACAATTTACGGTTTGTGATTTACCGGGAATCAAGATACTAATTTTGTCAAGAGCTTTATTTTTGAAGAAATCTGAAAGGCGTAATAACCTGGCGCTAACAATAACGTAGGGAACTTAGCTATGAAATTTAAGCAGGCAATCACAACGTTATGATGAAAACTCTCTATAAACGGTCATAGTTTTTAAGTAATTAATAGAAGAAGATAGGATATTTTTGTTGGAAGACGAGGGCTAAGTTGAGAGAGCAATTATATATAAACGCAGGTAAATGTAAGGATAAAGAGATTTTTAGGTAATGATGAAGAGCTCACATCGGATGATCCTATTTTGTAGGAGGAATATCAAAACCCCGAAAAAATGATACAGATCGAATCTCCAACAACACACAAAGAGATTTACAATAAAGGAACAAGATGGGTTTATAACCTGATGCAAACGGAGGTAGCAAAATTAGAATGGATGAATATGAACTCGAGTAGTTTGAGAATGTTATGCCCCTATCTATACCAATAAATGATGTTCTAAGGCAGTGTAAAATAAAAGTAGCCCGTGACCCCCCGGCTACTCTAGGGGTGTCTATGGTATGCCGTTGACAGCGAATTTATAATTATGAAAAAAATCTTAGTTTTAACATCGAGAGGATGAGAGATAAATTTTACAAGTGAGCAGTTTTCCTTACAACTATCATTCCCTTCTAGCGACGAAAATTCACTGCAGAACCAGCGCCGCAAAAAGAACTTATCCGGTAAGCACAGGCTGAAATATACATATAATGTTACATGAGAGTTTTTATGCAGTGAAGGATTGTGGGCATTTTTATAACTTAAAAATTTTTCCTTATTTTTGTAATTGATCTGAGTAAATAATGCAATTTGATGCTATATTATTGCAGGAAGGAAGAAATAAACTATTTTTATCTTGCTTAATATTCAAGTTTTTAAAATTAATTTTCGCCTTTAAGCAATCTGAAAATTTGGCATACAAAAATTCAAAGTACGAATTGGACCTGAAAACATCCATTACATGAGTAGAATGTTGTGGAGAATAAAATATTTAAGAATACTGCCTTTTCCCATATTGTTCAAATATGTGACACCATAAATCTTAGGTAAAAAAAATTAATACGATGCTGAGCATAAGAGACAAATTCGATATAATCACTCATAACGAAGAGCTCATTAAACTTTTTACATCTTGTATATGCAAAACGGAGAGAATTATATGGCAGATCGGCGGTTGGAGAACACTGACGATGTGCATTTTATAACGAAACGCCACAAAAGTCCAAATGTTATTTTAAGATCATAGATAAAGTCTAAGGATAATATAATATATGTTAACAAGACATAAATGCCTTAAACTAGGGCCTCAGTGTAGGTTTAGAATTGCATAAAACATAAAACTTCAAGGCTTATTTAGAGAGAAATTATTTAAAATTCTACCTATAACAGTGTATTTCAACCCTTAGTCAGAGGGCAGGTAGGTATCAGCCACCCAAATTCATTTTAACAGAAAATGACTTTATTTCAGTTGGAATAAAAACTTATATAACCATAAATCGTCTGCAAAATTTATGCAGCATTAAAAAGGCTTAAAAGCTTTTCAGCGTAAAATGATATAGGTAATGTTTTATATTCACACAATGACCCATTAATTATACCGATAATATTAGCTGGGTCTTTCAGAGAATATACAAGGCAATGGAAAAAAGACAAATTTTGTAGGTTACTCAAAAATAAAAACCTAGGGAATAAAAAAATACGTTATTAAGTACGATATTTCTCACAATAAGATGTTTTAGCTCATAGATCTTATTAAGCTATTATATGCACCGAATAAAATTATGTACTGTTTTTTAACAGATCGAGTTGAGAATTATGCCCCTAAAATCAGGAGGCTCAGGGCAGCTAACCCATTTTTCACCTTTCAAATAGAAACTGAATATAAAAGAAGCGCCAATGTATTTTCAAAAATAGTAAAAACGTTAAATATTACTTTTTTACAAATTACTGTTGAGTCGGCGGCATAGGACCTTAACTAAAATTATCAAAAAAACCTCTAAGTCCTTGTGGCTGTGCTGGTGGTCGAATTCCTGGTGGCATACCAGCCATCATGGGATTTTGCATAGGCATTCCTCGACCAGCTTGTTGAGGCATTGGCGGCATTCCAGGTGGAAAATTCATTCCAGGAGGAAACGGCATTCCTGGGGGAATAAATCCAGGTGGGGGAATCATAGGGGGCACATTTCCTCCCTGAGAATATCCCTGGTTTGGTAATGATGGCGCCATTATATGTGCAGATGGGGCTCCTAAACCAGGCACTGGACCTGCTAAGCCAAGAGGAATCTGACCCGGTCCCATTGTTGGAACACCACGACCAGCCGCCCGACCCATTCCTAAACCTGGTATGGCTGTTGATGTTGCTTTAACGCGAGACTAAAATGAATTTTAACGCGAATACCTCGGAAGCGGGAGGAGACTCTACTGTAAGAGACACCAACTGTTCTCCTCTTAATAATACAAACCCAAGTGTTCGTTTCTCTTCAAACATTTCATGTTTTCCAATTTTAGTTTTTGATCTACGATATTCATCACAATCCGAAAGTATTAAATTCATATGGCTATCAAAAGCCATAAATGTTCCAATGAGAGTGCGTCCATCTTTTAACGAACATCTCATTCGATAATTAATAAATTTTAATATTTTAGAACTTTTTCCCTGAGGCTAAAAATTAAAACAACAAAATAACCATGTTGAATCTTTCTTACTTATGATGACTGCCGAAACTCCACGGCGCATGTACCCGCGTTTCAAACACGGTTGTTTTTATTTATTCGAATATATGTATATTATTTTCTTGATAACTATCGTTGCTAATTAATTTATTTTTAATTTAATAAATTATTTAATACATTCAAATTATCTAGTTTGCGATCGATTCAATATTTTGTCTTACTCTTAAATTATCATGAGAAAATTCAGGTCGTAAACAAATTGAAAATTTTTAAGACATTAATATTTATTTTAGGCCCATACACGAAATTTATAACTTAATATCATAAGATTGAGTCTCATTTTAAGATCTGTCGAAATATCATTAAAAAAAAGAGCTTGTTGATAAAATAAACTCACCCAGCTCGTTGTATCTGTTTCAGTTTCTTTCAACAGATAGCGCATAGAAAAGCGACCAAAATATTGGAAGCGCGCGCACGCGCGGAACTGTTTTAAAATGATAAAGAATTCGATCTGTGCTTAATTTGAAATATTATGTATGCTATGAATAATTAAATTCATACATGTATAAATTCGAAAGTATTTTGAATTGATAAAAGTTTATTTTATTTTGTCACACTGCATATAAACAGAACTGAGTATTTTACTTGCCTGAGAAACGCATCCGAATAAACCATCCATATTCTATTGTCTGAAAATTTTTACTTTTTCAGGGTAAAAATTCCAACATCCAAATATCTTCAAAAAATAGTGTTATTAACATTAAAAATATAACCTAACAAAAGCTTTAAAAAAAATCAAAATATTTATTTTGTTTATATTTTGTCGTGATTTACATAAAATTTGACTAAAATCTAAAAACAAAAATCCGCCCTCGTCCCTCAACGGCCGCGCACGCGCTTCTTTATTTTGTCATTTTAAAAACATGCTTTGATATCTGCATATGGATTTTTAAATTTTAGCATAAGGGGGCTTTAAATCTAAGAAATGATATTTTGAAACCTCCCAAGTTTTGGTATGAGAAAACAAAAGCCCATACGCTCATGCGTGTGGGAGTTAAACGAATGGCCATGGTTAAAGTAGACTAGGTTTGAACAAGAAGTTTTTAATAATTAAAAAACCGAAAATTTTTTACATTTAATTAATTTAACACCCTATAGGCCATTCTTAAATTACGTAACACTTTATAAGTGAGGGCTAGTCCGTGATCCCCTGAAGACATTTTACCAGCAAAATGGGAAGTGTCGAAAACTGCCATTCTAGACCATAAAAATTTTATGAATGACCATCAACCTAAAAATGAGAGGATAAAATACCATTTATTTATCAATTCAGCCTTCTACTACTTGTCTGTTGAGATTAGATTTTAGATTCTTAGATATTGTTGGTGGTTTTGGTTTATGTTTTAGTGCATTGGGTTCTCAAGTTTTTGGGTTTATGGTCACATTGACAGTAGAAAAAGTCAAATGGACTAAGAAATGGCAGACCGTAACTTTTGTAAGAGAAAATAGAAACAAAAATTGTCGTTAAAGTATTCAGTTGGCTGGGTGGGTCGTAGTTTTAAATCCACTGCTTTAGTGTAAAGCATATAATTGGGCGACTATGCTATCTTTTATCAGCCTAATTAGCTTCTTAGTAAATTATAGTTTTTTGAGATATTTTCAAGCACTCAAACAAACACAGGTTATTGAAGTTTATGAAAAGTGTAGTATTATCAGTAGTTGATTTATTAGTTTATTCAAATCAAATTCTTCATCCATTATAAGATCTTGATTTATACATTTTTATTATTGACCGGTAAAATTTTATATTTCCTACCATGCATTATTCCTAGATTAAGATATTCCAAGAGTTCGATGAGTCTCCGACTTACTTTACCCCCATTTCAAAAATACAGTTTCGGTATTTTTCGTTATGTTTACAAATGCTAAATATAAAAGGATAAAACTATAAAACAGCGTAACACTACACGTTCTAATTAAAGACTGAAACTATAAAACCGAATACAGGCGAAATTCATCCCAAGATGAATGGCTGCATTTAAGCATATGACTACAAATTGTTCGAGCACGTCAAGATTGGCGCACGCGCCGTAAATTCTAATTTTGTGCTGTTTTTAAATTGTGTTAAGTATTATTTTTATTACTGTTTAGTCTTCCAGAGAATATTATATTCATATAGTATCAAAATAAATTTCGCGTTTGATAATTATCGTTATGTTTTGAATATTTATTCCAAATCTGCATTATCGATTTTTAGGAGTCATAACATCTCCCCTTTAATAACTGATTCTTTACCCTATTATCTATTACAAATTGAGAAAAGAATTCTATGAATTGTTGAAATTAGAGTCCTTAATCTCACCCAACGATTTTATATTCAATTCAGCGAGCCAGATATTTTATCCTTTCAGGCGTCTTTAATGCTGAGTCAGACACCGTTGAATTTCTGAAATGTAAGAACTGTTTTTAAGTGGACCTCGTTGATGATCCACGTGTAGAGTGCATTTATTTTATGATTATCCTTGGTGAATAAAAATAATTTATTTGAAAAGGCACCAGAAACCAAAGCTTTATTTTTGTACCAAATCACCAGATGTTTATCCCGAGTAAAAACGTTTGACGATCGTTAATTTAATATTCAATGGCGTTTTTTCTTTCTTTTCGAAATAAATTTGTCCCAATAATTTCCTTGAAAAAAAATCAAATTTAGTAATTTTTGAATATTTTTTGTTTATATTATTACTTCTTATCATCAATGCTGGGAATTCAGTAAAAAAATTTTCAATATACCTTTTGTCTTAATTTCCAACTTTCCTTATGATTTTTAAATTATGCAAATTATTTTTTTTACATCGACTGCGCCAATTATTTCTCGTAAAAACGAATGGCAAGTCGCTAAAATTTCAATTTTTTATTTTAAAAGTTCTAATGGTTTTTAGCCATTTTTTTAAAATAATTGCATGATTTAGACGAATACATTTTGGAATATTATTATTTAGCCTTTTCCGGAGAATTTTATAAATCTCTTCCACGTATAGTATTTTCCATTTTCGACTGCAGAAGTCAAATACTCATGTAATCGTTGATTTGTCGATATTTTGTCCAAACGTCGATAGTTGGAATCTTGAAAATTATATTACGTTTAAAATTTATACGGGGTTGTCTCTATAATTAAATTCTCAAAGACATAAAGTTATAGCTGAAATTTATGCGTTTCATTAACACATTTTTTTCAATATATTATTTGGAAGCAGTTGAAAGTCTAAAGAACTTACAAAAGACGACATATTACGAAGCCAATTTAGTTCGTGGAATGGCATACCGAATTCTAGGTTAGTAAAACGATCTGGCTATAACGAGTAAAAGCGTCGTATATCCGGTTTGCTCGATTATGAAAGGGTTTGTATAATATAGAGGCCTTAATTAGTTGTCAATTCATTAAGATCGTTCTAAAAAAAGACAGTCAATATATTATAGAGCGTTAGACGGTTTATTGTTTTTACATAACCTCTGATAGGGTCAGGATTTGACCAGATGTATTTAATTTGCCGTAATCTCTCAAAGATATTTTTATTTTATAATACGGGGACTTAATTGCGGTTTTCTTTTCGATTTTTTTTTAAATTTGTAATGTCGAAGATTTTTAGTGGCTTTTCTTGTGCGCGTGAGCAAAATAATTTTTACAAAAATTATGATTTCTGCGTTTTACACGCATTGAAGTAGAACAGTTAAATAAGGAATTTTTTAACATCTTTCACTTTTACATAAAATAAGACAACGTTTGATTTGATATAATAACAAAAACTAATAAATGTTGCAATCGAGGGAAACGAATAATACATAAAATCATAATCATCAAACTATTCAAATAGTTTTAATAATGGTAGCATGTGTATTTTTTATTATTTATATCAATTTTTTTCTGAAATTCTCTTACTGATGTGTCTTTATTAAATTTAATTTAAATAGAAGCTTGAGTAAAAGATCTTCAAAATTTAACCATTAGCGGGGAAGAAGATCCATTAAAAGCGCATGCCCTATAAAATCACATAATTTCTAAATTGAGTTTAATCCACAAGACAATATCAGGAACATACCGCGTTCAAAAGAAGAGGGCTTGGGTAAGCATCCACCCTATGGTTGCCAATATTTTTGTTGAATGTTAATGGGAAGACAGAAAGTTTTTCTAGAACAAGATAAGTAAGGTTTTACACATCCAGTGAGTGAATAACAAGAATGGCCTTAATTAAAAATAATTTATAATAAAGCGTATAAGAAGTTAATTTTGAATTTATATTTCCTTCCTATAAATCAGTTAAAGTAATTTCGAGGAAAGAGCTCAGAGAACTATTTCTATTCACCAAACATTTACAGAAGATATATAACTGTTGCCAATAACTGCTCATTGAAGTTCTCTGATGTTGAAAAAATAAAAATAAAATACTATTTGAAAATGTGAGATGATACTAATAAATCCAAAAAAGCCTTTTGCTAAAAATATAAAGTTTAGATTTTTACAGCTAATAAAATCTAAATTTTGTCCTTTTCCAACTGAAAACTGTTTAGATGTCATTAAAAGTAGATCATTTATCAATTCTACAGTTTTTGTTTCATTAAAATTAATAAGCCGTTCAACCATAATACCTTCCAATAAAGAATCACTAATAGTCAATCCATAATATTTAAATACCAAGCTAAAAATGGGATAATAAATTCTTGACAAAAACATTTAAGAAACTGCAATAAATATATGGCATCTTGTTGAATTATTGTATATTGTAAATTTTTCAACTATATTAATAAAAAAATAATAAACTAGAATAAGGATACATAAAATCGGTTCAAGTGTCAAGGGTCTGATTTTTGAAGAAAAACGAGTATTCCCGATATAAAAATAATCTTGTTCTGTGCCTAAATTATAACATTTAACGTAAAAAAAACAAGTTTTATTTTCAATCGTTGAAAAATTTAATTCATGACTGAAGGATAGAAGAGCTAGATAATAATATTTGAAATCAAACTTACCGATAAAATAGGGTAGGTTTCGTATATCAATCACATATGAGTTACTAAATTATAAAAATAAAAAAAAGACTCAGATTCAATAGTTTTTGATGTCATTTGGAGAAGTTTTTTAAGTATGGAGATTGAAGTTTTTTTTATCTTTTTCTCATTAGATCTCAATCCTTCCATAATTCAATAAATACACACCTTTTACAATAAGAGAAGATAACGAAAAAGGAAACGAGAGTTCAAAATTAAGTCCCACGGTTTTTAACACGGTTTTGAAGCAAGCCTTTTTATCCCATACTTCGAGGGATTCCATTAATATTTTTTCGAAATTCTAAAACTCAAAATAATTGATTTACATGTTCAATATTTAAATATTTAAAACAAACTATAATATTTTTAAGAATTGAAAGAGAATTTAAATAAGTCAGTTGCTCAAACATCTTTGTTATAAATAAGAGTTGTTACCATTAAACTCAATATTGTTAACCAGAAAAACTTTGAAATTAAATTTAAACTCTAATTATATTAAATTTTAAAAATTAACCAGCTCTCTGTCAGGGTTGAAATATTTTCTTAATGCGTACATCGCTGAATTGAAGACATTGAGTTCTTGTTTTTTTGCAGACTAAATAACAATATAAACAAATGAAACATTTCCCATTGCCAAAAATAATTTATTTAATGACTCTTCACTTGTATCCATATTTAATCCGAATAAAATTAAAGCTCGATATTGTAAATTTGGACAGCTAACAAATGCAAAGCTTATATGAAATAATAGAGGAATATTATACCGAGAAACTATTACATTATAATCGTCAATCCAGTTAAGACTTGGATTCTCGTTTACGCATGACTATATTAGTCTAGAATTTATGAATACCGATAAAACATGATTAATAATTTTTGATAAAGTTTCAATCAATTTAGCTGTAGACGAATTTGTTAGTTGGGCTATTATTTGAGAAATAGAAGTGCTTCGAGAGGATTGACTTCTTAGATCTATTATGAGTAAGAAAGATTAGTAAAACATTTTTTTGAAATTATATTTAGACTTTTTCCAGCAATCAATCGAATATTTTCGGTTAAAGTTGCTGGATTAATGATATAAATTAAAATACATGTTAAATTTATATCCTTCATATGAGAAATAGATTCTAAACAATTGCAAATGAGAGAAAAAGAAATTGAAATTCGATCTACTGATGTATGTAGAGATATATGAAGCAAACAATAGTAGAGTATGTAAGGTAAAACGCAATTAACTAGATATATATCACTTTTAATACGTTCAAGACAATCGTTTTTTAAAAGGTAATTCATAAATTTTAAATGTGTTGTTAATGAATCATCAAGATTATCAATTTTACAACAGTTTTTTTTTGTATAATTTATTGTATCGATAAACTGAATTAAATATTAAAATTTTACGGATTCAAGACTTTCAAGTAGAAAATTAGTGATTTGATTTTTATATGTTTCCCCCAAAGCAACACTAGCAATGAGCAAATTATCGATTATTTGAAGATTGCGAGTACTAGCAATAGAGATCTATGGGTCAATTTTTATGTGTCTACTTTAATGAATGATTTTATTGCGTAATTTACTAAAGCCAAATTATTTGAAAGAGGTGCCCAAATTTGTTCTTTTAATTCATAAATAGAATCAGAGTAACTGACTGTAATGTGAATTAAATCTTCGATGATTTGAAGTATTTTTATTTTGTCTTGAGAGTTACATTTTTCGAATAAACTATTTTCTTCAAAAAAATAAAATAACTCAATCAAATTGAACATCCATGGTTTTAGTAGCTGCAGAATATATCTCTGAATAAGAGGATCAGAGCGTTTGAAAAAAAAAACTTTTTGACACAACACCTAACCATGTAATATTAATTATACCCTAAATGTTAGTCGTGGCTGAGATTTTGCAATATTTATATTGAAATCTAAAATATCGTTCAAAGAAGCTGAAATTGTTCCAATTTTTAAAATTTTAGTTTTTGTAAGATTGTAATCAAAAAATTTGATAAAAGACTGTAGAAATTGTATTCCAATGTTTTTAACGTGTTTTTCTTTATTAAACAAAAATATCAGTGCCTAATTCTCAGGAAAAAAAATTACAGTGCTAAAACATGTTCCAAATGAATCATAATATAATGAACTGGTATTTTTAGAATCGATAAAACTCTTACATTTTTTTCAATAAAATTACTTTTTTTCTTTCAGGGATACTTTTTTCTAAAATCTTCTCTATAGCTTCACAATGACTGCTAGTAAAAGTGATGCTCGAGCCTTTTAGCATTTCAATTTTAATGGTATTAAAAGAGAGAGTAGTAAACTATAATTTGTTAAAAGGGAAAGATGCGTACACTTCGAATATCACTGAATGAATAATATTTTATGTATGGTAAAATTTTTAATGTTATTGGACATGCTTCTCTGAATTTAAAAATGAGTCTATTATTATCAAACTTATGGATAATTAAATTTTAATATACCGTGAACAATATGCTTAAATTATTGTAGGTTCCAATAAATGACGACTCTGCGGTTGGTTCAATAGAATCAAGCTTCAGGGGGTGATTTATTGGTGATATATATTTCTCTAATTCGGATAACGAAAGAATGAAAATTAAATTTTTATGTTTCTAAAAGTTATTTTCATATATTTTCTGGTTTAAAAATAAAATATTTCATAGGCAAGCAAGTTTAACTTCATCCAAATTGGCATCGACTACAAACCAACACTCCTCCTATGGAACCTCGTTACACCACATCATATAAAAAAATTCACATAAAAATAAGAAAAAAAGGGCTATTATATTTTCTAAGGAAAGTCGAAATGTTAGTAAAAAAAAAAAAGAATAATCAACATAAAATACATGGGGAAAGATAGATGTTTCAGTTTTTAACTTATTTTATTAGATACAAAGAGAAAATTAATATATTACAGAAGAGACGGTATATTTGAGTTTCAAACACCAGATTTTCAGACTGAGTTCCCCAACACCATATAGATGTGTTCTATCATCCACGAGGACAATAAAATATGGCATATTTTTATTTAACTTTTATATTATTGAGTAGTTATTTGTGAAATTAAATTTGAAGGTGGATAAAGGGCAATGTTTAAAAAAACAGGTTCACAATTTTTAATTTAGTGAAAACTAAAATTAAAATAATATTTAAGTTAAGAATTTAATATTAAACCATTTATTTGATGTAAAAATATTCATAATGATTCGATTAGAACAGAAATATAAAGGAAACAGTAAGATTTTTGGATATTAAAACGGAGGATAAATCTTACACTGAGTGAGGGCAACTCCATGCACAAAATTCAGTGAATTTGATTATAAATGTAAAAATATATTATTTAAGAATAAATAAACATAATAATTTATTTCAAAAATGCAACTGGAAGGTTTTTGACAACTTAGAGTATTATCGAGGTTACCGCTTTAGACGCATTCTAAAATAGCGTGAACATAAATTTTACTTAATAGCCCATAAAGATGGATGGATATGGGACGTTGAGTATGCTAAACTTATGAACTAAAAATTCGGGTTCTTGTTAGTAAAGGCATGATGGAAATAGTATATAGCCCAACAGCATAGGGGGAGGTTTTTTTTTAAGTGCCTTTCGAAGCACTAAAAGGTAATCTGGATCAGATCCATCCAGCTTCGTGTGATTATTATCAATACGACATGGGGGATGGCTACACCGCAAGAAAATGCCAAATTGATAAAGCATTCATATCATAAGAAGGAAGAGATTTGGCGGGACTTTTAGTGTAAATCCTCCTACTGTTGATGTCTTTACAGTGATGATTACTTGAAATTTTATTAAAGAAAAGGGTGAGCCCGTGAATCCATTCTCGAAAGAAGTAATGAGGGTTTAAACATCCAGATGACTTCAAGAAAAAACAGTTGATGTTATGAGTTAAGAAAATTGATAAGTAGCTGAAAGAAATTATGAGTAAATTTACCAAATAATTTTTTTGCGTTTTAAAAAAAATGTTGTAAAATAAAATTACCAAAAATTTAGGAATATTGATAGTTGAGATTTTGGCATAGGCGAGCATATTTGCCGACAAATTCATGATATAAATATTTATTAAATTTTGAAATTTTAGTTTGAAATTATTATCTTTAGTGTGTGATTCACTAAAAAAAAGTTCCTAGAGACATTAAATAAGCAGAAACAATGATTGGATCTTTGGTTCCAATCTTAAGACAATTTATTAAGAGATCCCAATTTCCCGCGTGTAAATTGATCAAATTAGTAATATATTGAAACAGTTCGGGAAATGAAAGAGTGTTGGGACTTTTGATTAAGGTAAAAAATAAATTACTAATTGGAATAGAAATTTAAATAAAATACACAGTTGCCTTGTTTACTTTGACCATGCTGACATTATAGTATTTTACACATACACAAAAGAAAATATCCGAAAATTTCAATTCATTATGAAGAGAGAGATTGGAGCGATTTGTAACATTTAGGGAACAATTAGAAA
The DNA here is from genome assembly GCA_009887335.1 of Henneguya salminicola. NCBI lineage: Eukaryota > Metazoa > Cnidaria > Myxozoa > Bivalvulida > Myxobolidae > Henneguya > Henneguya salminicola. The sequence continues at coordinate 15,889 of SGJC01000664.1, forward strand.
CTCTAAAACTGCCCGACATTGAACTATAGGATAGAAAATAGGAATTACCAATCGATTTCCGAAAATAAAGTAGGTTCTATTTGATTCACAATTTTATTGCACGATTCAGTTAATTCTAAAATTATTTTATCAGTTTCTTCATTGAAATTTCTGAGGTTTATTATTTTTTTTAACTGTGATTTTTTTAATGATTGGATCATTGCATTAAGATTAGAATTTACAAAACCATGAATGAATGCAATATTTTCAACTTCTACCATACTTATTGTTGAAGTTTCTTCTTCTACATTGGCGCAAAGTTTGGTAATAAAGCTAAGATGAATCAAAATAGAACAAGCATACAGTGTCATATCTCCGAATTTGCTCTGTACTGTAGCATTAAGAGGTTCCATAGTTATATCTTTATTAAGGATTTGATTTGCTATGCTTTGTATCACCTTATCTGAGAATGAATTCTAATTACTTTTGATAATAAAATTAAGGGTCTGTTATTTTGAATCTCTATTGGATAAATAGTCGAGATTGGACGAGGTTTTACTAAATATATCAAAATTGTATTGACTCAAAATAGGATTTACGAGTCGAAGAAAAAATATACTCCCAACAGATGTTATGGCTGAATTTGGATCTTTATTCGAGATGATCTCAATAGAATGTTTAAATTTTACTTCGAATAAAGATGAACATACGTTTCTTAAATGACTAGGAATTCTGATGTCAATAATAGGCAAAAATACGAATTCATAATAGACATTAAATGTTGCATAAAATATTCAGTGAGCCGAATAAGATTTTGAATATTATCAGGAAGGTATGTATTTTCAACTCTAGGAAGGGTAGTAATTAAGCCTACTTTGAAGGATCTATTTCATACGATTTTGAAAAATCGAGACAAATATAATTAAGTAGGGTTTCTGTGATAATTTTTGCAAATGATTCCCCATACATCTTGAGGGAGCATGTTAAAAATGAAACCGGTATCGATCCACTTCGGAAAAGTGTCTGATGACTATCATTATTTTCCACTTCTTTTTTGAAAATAAATTTAAGCAGCTTTCGTAATTTTCCCTTGCTTGTAAACACAACAATTATAGCTGATATCAAATTGTTCTAATTTAATGGAAGTTTTTTTACATCGATATTTTCAGTTGAAATAACATCTAAGATGGCTGAGAGGACAGGAAAATGATCACCATCTCGTTCATATGTCGAAAGTTCAACCAATTTTTCATATGACTTTATTGTCGATTTCCCTGTCACTCCCTCTAGTTGATCTGATTTTGATATTATATGGCAAATAGTTTCCATGACTACTATCCAAATATGATCATTGGCAGCAGTGTTAGCCATAGCTAAAGATTCGTTGGAGATAAGTACATATGATATATGAAATGCCCCCTTCATGATTTGACAAAATGATATTTCCCAAACATTCTGAGATTATTTTGGTGATATTTTCAGAATTATGAGAAATAAATTTTGAACAAGAATAATCAGAAAACAGTTGTAAATGGCTGTTTTTAAATAAAAATTAACAAACTATTTCAAAAATTCTTTTTTAGTTTTAAATTTACAATTTTCAATCAACGACAGATCAATTGTAAATCCTTTTAATATATCAGAAATACATCTAAAAATTGCATAAATATTTAAATTTTGATATATTCTATGAAGTTTATCGAAAAAAATACAACCTAGTGTCAATTTGTCTGAAATTTTCTTGAGAACCCCTTTTGGGATCATTGCTATCTGTTGTAAATTCTAGAGGTGGAAGCCAGTCTATTAAAGAAAACAGCAATTGATGTTTGACTACATCCTGAAGTCGATTAGGAGATTCATTCAAGTAGCTGATGTACTAAAGAGAAGAAAATAATTATAATTACTATTTCAAAAAAGGATATCATGTGATTTCGATACGTTGTGTGCGTAAGTACCTGTTCAGACGGTCTGCTACTCCTTTAACTAGTAAATATAAGGAAAAACTTTGCAAGATATAAAATAAGGTGATTAATATTATCCATATCAGAGAGATTATGAAATTCACAAGGATCATCTAACAAATTAGACAAGATTTTTGAAATCGTATGACAGAATGGAAAACAGGCATCCTATTAAATTGAGGTTATATTTTTACCGTGTTAGAATTCAAAATAACGAAACTAATATCGGAAAGAAACATTGAGTATAGTTTGGCATTCAGTTTTTCCGAAATAGCAGAACTCACAAAACTGATAATTTTATGATCAGGGTTGATCGAAACTGATTCGTTATAGAGAATATCAACTAGAAATTGCATAAACTCCTTTAGTAATCTGAGTTATTTATGTTGTAATTACCCAAAGTTTGAGTTAGCTTTTTTTGATAAACTGAAAGATACCGAACAAAGAAACGAAACACAAATATAAAAACAACTATTAATGAAATATTAAGGCTTTACTAGCGCCACATATCACAAGAGAAGACAGATGATAGAAAAATATGTTTATTGGGGATGACATGGTTCATCGATGCATACGACTCTGACCGATATTTTGTAATACTTTTAAAATATTCAAAAATTATTTTATATCCCTGTATTATAAATCAACTAAAAAACTTCGGTGAAACTTTTATGAAGGCTGGAAGTGGTGCTCAAAATTGGACAAAAAATCTCGAAATTCTCCAAAAAATTTGAATAATTGGTTTTTGAAATATTGCTAATTTTCTGATAATACTCATAAAATGCTAAATTCTCCTGTAATATTTCAGGATGTTTTATATTAATAATATCCAGTTCAGTACATAAACAGGAGAATAATTTAAAGATTCGAATTTCTATATTGACATTTTTACTCATCATGCACACATATAGGAATAACTCTATTTTATATATTCCTTCCAACAATGTATCTTTATTATAAAACTGTTTTATCTAAATAATTATGGGTTTGGTTGACTTTTATTTGATTCCAATTGATTTTATGTCGAAGGGTATATATTTTTATCATCCAGTTCAGAAAACCAGCTACAAATGCCTGAATAAGATCCATTTGCATATAAATCTCACATATAGACCCTAGGAATTCATTTCTTAAATTATCGAAGTATTTTTACATTTTAAACGGATGATCTGCAATCCAGAATGTAAGTAATTCTTCTGAGTGAATATTTACAATAATCTAGATCCTCCTTAGGTACTCATACCTTAGCACATATAGGTAGAATTTCGGGATTATTACTCACAAGCAATTTTGAGAATTCTTTAAATAATTCAGTCAAATCATAGTTAGAGTACATGTTACAAGGCTAATATATAATAGATTTGGATAACATAGATGCATAATTCAGGGTAAGCTTCATAGATCTGGAGAATAATTTGCTTATCACAGACAGAATTTTGTAGGAATTGTGTTTCAAGAGCCATCTTTAACACAGAATAAAAATTACTCGTCCATCTTTTTGGAATGCCGAAGAAGATATATCACTCTATTATAAGTGTTAATTGATTTACAGCCAAAAAAATTGCGTAAATATTAGAGAATACTAAAGGATCCTTAGCCACGTCTAAAATTTTTACAGAATCAGCTGATTTTTTCTGAAGAAATATCAACGAAAATAAATGCCTTTTCTAAAAGAATAAAAAAAGCACTGAGAAAAGCAGTTTTCATAGCTGATGGAGTTTCAATTTTAGAAAAACATTCTCGAACAATTTTTTTCCACTCATTCGAAACTAGAAGCGTGGTAAGAGCTTCGGTGAGCATCGCACTTCGATTGACTTCATAAAAAGAGATATTCTGAAACATTGGACCAAGAACTAAATTCTTTAATATTTCAAGGATTTAGAACTACTTTTACGGTCTCAAAGCATTGATCCCTGTATTTTTCAATGCAAATAAGATTTGTCGTATTCAGTAAAAGAGAAATCGCATATATTTTTGACATGCAAATAAACGAGACGTCAAAATATTGTGATTTCGGAGAATCAGAATTTTTATCGAATTGACTGACAAGACTCGATATCTTAATAAGTTATATAATTTCTCAACCTTGATGGACTTGCAATCGCTACTAGAATTGAGAGATTTGAGACAATCCTAAATAAATAAAAACAGACCATAAACTCGAGACAAAAAAATAAAATAGATGATCAAAGGATATGTATATATCCGGATTTTATTATTGTCATATATTTTCATCAAGTATTTTAACCATTTAATTACTGTTTCTAACGATTCAAAATAAAGAAATCAACCTTCAAGCTTTGGATTCGGGCTTTGAAGGTTTTTATTGAATAAATCTGGATATGAATAAATCAATTTGTTCAACAAATTCTAGGGATTGGGAAAAAAATCAATACTCTAAGAAATCCTAAAACCCATATTAATTTTACTCCTTTCTTTCTTTCAATGAAAATATAACATTCTGATTAAAATGATGGAGAATACCGTTCAAAAACATAAGCAATGACGAAAATTGAATATGCAGACATGAACAGTTAACCAACAAAAGAGCTTCATCTTCGTCCTCCCTCGATAGAGATAGTCTAATTTGAAAACAACTTTTTTTAAATTACTTTTTAAAAATTTTACAAACAAGATAATTGATGTGAATTGGACTTATAAGGTATAGACATTGACAGGCAATATTTTGGGTATTAAATTCATCAGAAGAAATTGTTATAGAATGGCTCAAATATAACTAAAATTTTTATCATTTAGCTACTTTGAGTAATATGTGAGTGAGACGCTTTTTATAAAAATCAAAATTAAGTTCAGATGAAATATTTTTTAGATTCTAGCAATTATATGAGAGGAGAGAATGGAACCTTTTCAATACACCTTCTCAACATTTCTACAGAAGTATGTAGAATAAGGAGGTTCAGTCGTGTTGGTCTGGTAGGAGTCAGAGCTAAATTATTAAGATGCTAAAAGATGATAATATTTTATTACCTTTTCTATTGCATCAAGGATAGTTTGAAACGATTCATAAACATGGCGTTCTGATAATAAAATATAGAAGGTGAATGTGGGGAAATCGGCATCTTCAAAATAAAACGAAATATCCTTTTCTTTTTGAATCTGTTGAAGTAAAGATTCATTTATTAAATTCTGACTCATTTGATTATGAATCACAAATAGTATAAAGATGTATGTAAAAATAGAATTATATTTTTTTTTGGTTGAACTTTACAATAATAGCCCCCCGCTTGGCGGCGCCGCTAAAAAAAATTTCAAATGATATTTTTTATTTTTTTTAAATTGTTACATATCCTTAA
>SGJC01000665.1:0-12418 GCA_009887335.1 Henneguya salminicola
ACGTAATTCGTAATGTCGATGTAAATTGCTTACTTTTTTTTCGATTGTAACTTTATAAATAAGACACAAGGAATTTTCATTATTACCAATAATATAAAATTTTTCTTCGCCTTCTTCTTGAAAAATTCAATTTTCTTGTTCGTATTTTCGTTATTGATATTTTAAAAAGTCATTTTATCAAAAAATTTTAAGAAATTTAATTCCAAAGTCTGAAATAGAAACTAAATAGTTAAATTAATTTACGGAGTGAAAAAAATTATACCCGGTAAACATGTTTAAGTTGCCCAATCCAACAAAATCTTCCAATCAGATTTTTCTTTAAAACGCGAAACAGGACACTTAACTGATTGAAAAGCTATCACAGAAATACCCGATAACCTAATTTGGTCAAATATTTTCAGCAGGCTGGTGTGATATTGTCACAAGTCGGCTGATGACGCCATCAATGTAAATGCATGCGGATGTATTTATAATAAAAATAAAAATAGCAAAATGTCTTGAAAACAAAATATTAGGGACGGAGTCAATTTAACAATATTCAGAAGAAAAAGTTCTGAAATAATAAAAAACTGATTTAAATTTTTAAGGGGAGCCATAGTTAATTCAACGAAAGGCCTCATTTTTTTCATCTATGTTATTTACGAATGTATTTTTTATTTTATTTATATTGTTAAAATATATAAGGACTAATTTGTAGAAAATACCGGAAATATCCCAAAATTTTAGCCGTTGCGAATAATCGCATATCCCTTTGACAATCAAGTAGACGGCCTTTTTCATTGGTAGCTCAAACATAACAGAGTGAAGCATTCAGTAATCTTAGCCCACCGAAGTGGTTTATTTAGTTTATTAAGTTAAATTAAACAAAATTATAATTTGTTAAATTACTGAAAGCAAAGTTGGTTCAAATTTCGCTTTAAATGCAATTCTATGCACTTTATATCCTCAAGTTTTAATGCCACGCAAATTAGTTCACACTAGCTAGCCAAGGTAAAAAAATTAATACAAGTTAGATATGGACAAGAAACGTTTTCAATATTAAAAGGAAAAATACTAGATTACCTCTTACTGATTCAGATACAATCATCGTTCCATAAAGCTAGGATATTTTTTACTCTAAAAATTTAAATATCTGGCAAATAACTTTTATTGCATAATAAAGATTCAACTGCAAAATAAAAAATTGTTATACGAACTGAGTCAAACAATGGTTCTTGCGTTTGCTCTTATCCTATTCCAGCACAAATTTGTTCCTATATACTTTTAAATAAAAGTTTTGCAATTTTAAATTCAGCATATCATATGTAAATCTTGATATAGATGGAAACTCTTGTGTATCTTCTTCTGATATTGCAACAAATCTTTTTCCCGTTACCTATGATGAACTTTATGAAATCAATGATTTTACGTTCGAAATGATTAGTGTCAGTTGACTGGTTGTTGTTTGCCTTTGTTTGCTGATGCGGGTTTTATTTTTTAAATTAAATCCAATAAGCCTTTCTTGGTTATTTCTCAAAAACTGACTACATTCTATTGTTAGAAACTATGTTTTAGTCCGAAGCATTTTGTTTCCTGTGTCGTACTAACTTGATAATACAAAATTTGAATACGTATGGCATTATCTACTTACCTTCCTCAAACTTTAAACTGTATGTCTGTTCGGTTTCGAGATTTGAGTCGAAACGGAAGGCATTATTCAAATATAGTCAAATCCTTTCTTTTACATTAAAACAACTATAGAATATTTTTTATTTTCCAATATTTTTACGAAATATCAAAGAAATTATTTTTCTAAGCTGATTATTATAAATTGGTTTTCTTTTGATTAATTGAGTAATTAAAACTAATTTTTAACGTTGGTGTGTTGACCCTTGAAGGTGACAGCCCTTCTTAGCTATCTAAGTCCGAACTGTCAGTTAAAACACCAAGTACATGTGTTGTTCAAATTAGTGCATCCTTCTTTTATGGTTTTGTGAGAAATCGAATCTTAAACACCTTGTCGGTCGATTCAACTGAAACTTTTTATGGCTTATGATATTGTTTATTTATCACAAAATATTATTAATTCTTTAAATTATGCAATTCTATTTTACAAAACATATTCTTTAATCTCAGAAAGAGTGAATTATTGTTTGTGTCAGTTAGATATTTATCTTAAAAGTTATACCAGTATATCAGAATTAGTTATTTTCCCCCTATTTCTTTATGTCATGTGTAACATAAAGAAGGTGTATCGCAAAAAAATGTATGCAAGTTTTAAAAAGATCTCTCTCTCCTTCCGAAAGGCTTTGCCGGTTACATATTGTTGCCCCAACAGGAAGTCCAGAAAATCGCTTCAAGGAAAACAAACAGGTTAAGAGACTATATGAGATCGGTATTTTTATTAAATGGAGGTTTTCTGTCAGATATAGTAAATGTAGATTGCAGAAAAAAATTGATGTATTAGCTCAATTAAATAAATTGATTCTATCAAGTTTTGGTTAGTGAAAATACAGCCGAAGGGGCTTATAGATGGTGGTTAGCTTTCGAAGGATATTTTCCGCTAATCAAAAGATTTATTTGCAGTTTCTGTTCAACAAAGAGATGAGATATATAATTTTCTGGTATAATGTAAATTGTCAGACATTAAATTTTTTACATATAATTAAAATATCATAAAATATATTAGTATCACCAAAAGACATCATTTCAAAATGTACATTAACTATTATGATTTTAGTTTATACTTCATCATATTCTAGCAGTTATAGGAGATTTATTACTCTCTAAATATTTTCTATTTTCCGTTCCCTTAAATTCTGGTTCGAATTTATATGTCCCACACATTCCAAATATCCTAATACCCTCATCCATGTAATTATGAAACGCTCTTATGCATCACTTTGAATAATTTATTAGTTGCTGGAATGCTGCACAATATAACATTACACACTCCGCGTGATAATGTTCAACCTGGTGATCATTTAGTTTCGTTACCCGTGATTCTACCTATAAACTTTATTTTGAAATATTGATAAAAGACAATTTTTTCTTCAGTCCTTTCAAACTTTGATAATAACATTTTAAATCATCTAACTATCAACAAGGAAGTAGATTTCCGATGAAATAAATAACTTGACGGATTTATAATTTTCATCCATTTAATTATTACATATTACTTCAAATTTACTTTCATTTCTCTTCGTTTCCTGTATCAGTAAAAAAACCCTATATTTTTAATTTTTAAGAGGGGATGAATTGACGAAATCACTAAGACTTCAAACCCATACATTATAAAAGGAACAGAAACATCTAGCGAAATTATATCTAAAACTTCTCAAAACCAAATTTTATAAAAATGCAAGTCTATCAGTCATATGTATAAAATCAAACGCAATCATTTCACCTACTATATGAATCAATTATTGATTAAATAAAATAGGAACTTAAAATGTTTCTTTTATGTTATAAATATTTGCACTTCAATATTTTTTGCATTTAAAAGATCAAGAAACAGCTATTTTGTTGTTTTTATTCGCAGAATGAAATTGATTCTATAATATAGCTTTTAAGAATTTTTTCGTAATATTAATGTTTGTTATTAAATTCGGAAGTTCTTAATATAACCGTGTTAAATTTAGCAACCCCCTCACACAACCCGATTCAAATTTTCGAGTGTGGAGAATAACGGTTTCTGATTTAATGCAATAACATTGGGAAGGCGCATTGTGCTATTGACTACCGTTTTTCTCAAGCTATCCAAAATATCTATTCATTCATCACAACCATTTGATAATTTTGCTCGTTAATTTGGCGATATATTTCTTTGTTTACAGTAAAAAGATCAACTTTGTCGGTATATGACAATTGGGTTCCACCATTTTGACCCCAGTAAAATTATCCGAATATTTTAATTTACCATATTTTGAGCCACCTTTGTAATCAACTAGAAAAACAAACAAAATGTCGATAAAACCATTAAACACAACTCAGTAAAAAGTTTTTTACTAAAAATATTTTTTTTAAAAGGGTTTCATTTTTTATAATTTATACATAACAAAATTATGAGCAATTCCTCTCAAGTATTGCAAAATTGTACGATTCCGATAATCTATAACAATTCTCAAAATTCTTCCGATCGTCCTCAGATATTTTTGGCGTTTATGTGTTGGATGATCCCCTCTGACAAATTGTTCATAATAATAGTTCCTTCCAGACTGAACTTAGCAAATCACCTCAATGAATTTACATATTGTTGGATGGTCCATCCCGAACTCGACATGCATTCGTTTATGCGCAGTCTTAACATAGTTTATTTGTTCTCGAGCTTCCATCGATGACTTTCTGATAAACATACCAGACCTGTGATGGAAATACCGCATTACACCGTGTTCTTTGTTATTTTAAACTCTCCAAGTAGATGTCTTCAAACCAATCTAAAATAGGTCGTAAATCTAGGAGCGCTTCTTGACTTAACGCTTTGAATGCGGATTCAAGTTCATCACAAGGAACAAATGCCATAGAGACTATTTTTCTTGCAGCAAGAGCGAACTCGGCGTCAACATTCTATTTCGGCAAAAGGCCTTCCTAGGCAAATTTTTTTTTATGTTTTTCACGAGATGAAAAAAAATCCTGAAATCTGGCAATTTGGAAAAACAAAGAATTTTGAATTCTGTAGCGACAACTCAAAATCAGCCGGAGTTGACAGCGGATTTAGGGTAGGCTACATGCTTTTGATAATTTAAAACATGCGCTTATAAGTCGTTCCTTCCTTATTAGAAACCCACGCATACAAAACAAAAACCAAAATCCCCTTTTCTCGGATAAAATAACAAAAACTTTGGAAAACAACAATTAAGCCCGGCGAAATGTCCCATCAACATACAGATTTTGCATTTTATGAGCCTAATCGATATTAGATTCAAGGCAAAAAATCAGGAAGTCGCCGAGACCCGAGTCGGTCAATAGGAATTGCTTGTCTTTTGACTCTAATTCGTAGATTTGATATTCTTGCTGAATTATAATCGGTGCCAAATCGTTCGGCTGAGACTGTATAGCCTGTGTTGCGTGTCTTTTACGTTTAAGAATTTTTTCTATTGAATCTGGGTTTGGCCTCTCTCTTTGAATAGTACAATTGATGTTGCTTATTACCACTATTAGTGTGTCTTGAATCCCTTCAGCACGCAATTTGATAGCTGTCCTGATCATATTCTCCTGAATTTCTGCGAGATTAGTGTCATTCGAGGGGATGCCGATTGTCTTTACCACTTCATCATTTTCAGCTGTCGCATGTAATTTTAGCTTGCAGTCGTGAATATAGCATATATCGCACTTCCAAAACTTGATTCTCTTGTCTCTACCATATTCCGAAAAACAATAAAGATTTCCCTCGAAAGCCAACTTGTTTTTTCCTCGATTTGATTTTAGTTCAACCTTTTTTTCTAACATTAGGCCAGAAATTAGCTTAATACCGCAAATCCAGGGTGCAATAAAAAGATATCAGAATAAATGTTTAATTGAATTTTCTCAATAAAAAATTAAAATTAATCACAAATATAATTAATTAAAATATTTGGCCAAGTTTTCTGGGGTCAAAATGGCGTGGTCAAAACGTCCTGTTTGGAAACTTTGTATGTATAAAATAAAAAAATATTATAATTTTATTATTTATCTTTTTTTTCCAAAAATAATAAATAGAATTCCAACAGACTTCCTTCTTATGATTGTTATAGGTATTTGTGGAAATTATTTTTTTCATTACTTCAAATTTTTGTTATACAGACTAATATTAAAATACAAATACACGAATAAAATTTAACATATTTATGTGTGTTTCTTATCCTCAAAACCAAGAATAAAGACAGAAGGTTGGTTAATTATGATTGGCACAAGGCAGAAATAAAATTAGCATTGGTTGTAAATACACCATTTTAAGTGTACTCTTTAATTCCCGACTAGATTCTTAAAATATTATTATTAACCCCCAAAAAAGAATTAATATTGAATGTTCCCAATTGATCTTATTCCTACATAATAAAAATAAAAATTTTTTAATTAAAGTTATCAAAAGCACCTTAACCTTTACTCTGTTATACGACTCGTGCATTTGGGCATGCATATCAAACGAGTGTTCCATCAATAGTCTATAATTCGTAATTTCAATCTTTTTTTCTTAATTTGATATAAAAAAATTCAGTTAAACCTTTAAGAGGTAAGGAAAACATCCATCTAATTATAAGTTCAATCACAAGACACACAATTGTAACTTTTTTTACATTTTATCCCTTAACCTCTTATTAGGGATTGATTCAATATAAATAAATCCCCAGAATAAAATTGGATCAAACGCCTTTAATCCTGATTAAAACATTACGCAACATTAAGTCCCAACATTATCCATTTTTCTGATTAAAGGTTTAGGAAGAAGAAAAAAGGTCAAAGAACGTTTTTACGGAACATAATTAATATCGGGTTAAACTGTGAATTTTTTTTCTGAACAAGTGGACCGCAGTTTTCACAAAGAAATCTATTTATCCTTTATTTATAAAAACTACTGGGTGTCCTTACTTAAAACCAACTATTTGTTAAACATTGGTTTTGATTTTCTTCCTGAATATTATCTTAATAATTCACTTATTTATGATAAAATAATTTCAATTAGCCCCTTCGATTGTTGATAAATGTATCATTGTAATAATGATTATGACAATATCCTTCTTAATTTGTTAAATGGCTATCTTTTTCAGCCCCCACAAAGTATTTTACGAGATATTTTTTAGTTTAAGATTTATAATAGCACATCGGTTCTTGCTTTGATTTTTTTCAACAATTTAAAGTCAAATTGAAAATAGAGAAGTGGGTTTAGTTTAGAGGTTACTTTTGTCAATTATTGTAAAATCTGCCGTTTTTATATTATAATTTCATTTGTATCTTAAACAAACAGATTGAAAATTTTTATTAAATATTTAAAGCCTATGGAGTAGATTACACTAATCTTAAGCCTGTGTTTAAATTTTTTGTGTCTGTGCGTTCCTCCTTATTACTAACAGAGGCAGTCCAATCCCCCGTTTTGTTATTCAGTGTTCATTTTATTTTGTTAATAAACACTAACTTCCCTGTAAATATAAACATTTTTCTAACGGTTTTTACGTTTTACTGAAAAAAAATAATATCGTAAGGGGTGTTCTTTATATAATATTAATGCAATTTTCTCGATTTGACGACGTCACAGTTTATAAATTAACCTTCGAATTGAATGTCATTAGAATTGTGCTAAGGCTCTAAGATATCTTCTTTTTTTTAATTAAAAATACAAACGCCCTTGTTTAGTTTTGGTTCGATAATGTTGTAGGGGTATATTTTTAAAATTATATACAAATATTCCAAATTATTTTTTTGAAATAACACCTTTTTATAAAAAAACACAATATATTGTTGGAGTAAATTAAAAAATACTGCCAATCTATGCTCCAGTTATCCGAACTTCATAGAGGGAATAGTCTGACGGATATGTCTACTTGGTAAATCTTTTAATCTTCTATAGATAACCTTGGTAGTTGTGTTCACCTAGTTTTTGACAAATTCCAATAATTATTCTAACCAAAATGTCAATGTTATTATATACTAGATAACTGAACTACCATCTAATTTCTTCTGTACATTAAACAGAACCATACCATGTTTGAAATTGGAATTTTTTAGGCTATCATAGCCATTTCTTGACATGTGAATTTTTTTATGCTCTCTCTGGGCTATTCTGGCTGCAACTTATTTTTCTAGTATAATCAGGACACTATCAAAACTGCACTCAAACAAGAGGATAATTCCGTTACCAGGAACAGGATTTTAATATGCTTTAGTCTACAGTGCCAAACGCAATTCAATATCCTTAAATGGTGTTTTTAAAAGCCAAATATCTTTCAAATGAAGTTATTGAAAACTATGTCAGGCATATTTTGGTGATCAAACATTAAATACATGTTTTCCCATCAGTGAACAACACCGCTTTGTTTTCTAATTCCTATATAGTCTAGTTTTTGGAGAATCGATCCACACAGACGTTTTAGATCATTCTGCCTGTCTGATTTTGTCTTCCATGGTCTTTGAAATTCATTTTGGTAGAGGCAAAAGATATGGTTAGACCGTTATTCTTTGTTGCTCAAATGCAAAACAACAAAGAATAAACCAACCCTTTTGAACAAAATACGCTTCAATGTAATAACCAGGTAGTTAAATGTTAGAATAGTGAAGGCTTGCTATAGGTATAAACTGTTCTTGGAAAACTATAGAAGGTTCAAAATTAATCGGCGGGAAGAAAAATCGAATAATAATTTTCTCCCTAAGTTTTAAATGCGTGTGAATATTAAAAGAGGATTTTAATTTTGTCATGCAACAATCCAGGATCCATTTTTCTAAAATTTTAAGTTTAACGAGATTGGAATATCTGAGCTTACTAGTTTAATTTATAAAGCTTATTTGGAAAGGGCTTTTATGAGCATTAACAACTATTGCGCTATCTCTCCCATTAACCAGGTCTTTTTGGTTAGTAAGTGATTAAAATTAGTACAGAATAGGCTTTAAAAGTAACCTCGCTTTATTTTTGCGCTAGCAGAGAGATGGTCAACTTCTCCCGAAAAAGATGAATGTCATTTTACTCATTTAGTCAATGAAATATAAATAAATCAAAATAAAAACTAAATTTCTTTATTCTTTTGTTAATAAAAGCATGGAATTTTATTTTTGTATGCGTTCATTATCTGATAATACAATTTTCCTTTTGTTTCAAGAATCAAAAGAGTTATTAAAATTGCAAAGAACCCATTTGCAATTACAAAAAGACAAATAAAATGAAATTGTATTGTGTTCAAAACAAAAGGAAGAATTCAGTTTAAATAGATCAGCTGTTTAATTGTTAATTGTAAAATATCCTTGAGCTGATTGTTGATACTACGGAAGAAATTTTTCATCGTACGCCCACTTGGGTTTTAAACCAGGTCCAATGGAAACAAAAATAAAAATATGGATTACAATATTACAATCAAAATTGAAATATATAAAAGATTATATACACCATATACTATCCAAATATATATTATATTTTCCTAAAACCACTATTATCCTTATCATTTTTGAGGCAGTAAAATGAATATCCCATGCAAATATCCTGGAACCAACGAAAACGAACCAAAGTTTCTTCAGTCGATATCATCAATGTTTGCAGCTTGAATAAATTAAGAGCGATAAAAAAAACTACAATATTATTCCTGCCAGTTGTTGCAGTGCCGCAATTAGAGCTATTACAATAATAGGAGCTAGTCAGTCCTTATTTTTTATAAAATTTTGAAAGAAAATTGCTTAACTAAATTTATTATCAATTTCTTTCTTTCGAACTCGATTCAAAAGCTTGCTTAATCTGGTTCTACTTTCCCTTTTATTATTTTTAAAGAATTTTTTTAGTTTTTTATTTTTGGGAGACTTCTGATATGTATAAAAAGAACTTTCTGTCAATAATAACACTACCAATTATGAAAGTATGAGTAAATTCGTCAAAAGAAGTGGCATTTAGTATTCAAAATAAACAAATATGAATTCAATTGAAAATGTACCGCTGATTAAAATTCTGATATTAATTAGTGGTTGCAATGCAAGATTTATCAATTTCTGTCTTTTTACAGGAATAAGTTTGAATTTTAATTAAGCAGATTTTTATTATGCCGCCTAAACCTATTCCTAAACAAAATTGAGAGCGAAATACGCAGTATAAAATTAAGTAAAGAAAAGCGATAGATAAGAAGGTCGTGCTTATTAGTCAAATAATGATGCATGTCTAAATAGAAAATTGTCTCCCAACTAGCGATCCTATTTTGGTTGCAAAAAAAGTTCCAATACATAGTTCAAATGGAGGAAAAGCTTTTTTTAATATCCAAGTGTTTGATCAATTTTTGGCTGATCAAAAAATTCAGAGGATAAATATAATCTTATGTATTTATCTTCAGAAAATAAAGAGATTCTAACCCATAATAAGAAGTATCAATAAAAGAATATAAGGCAGCTTCGAAATTACATGAAAGGATTTATTATCTTCTTTATCAAAGGCTAGATTTATTCCACCTTCTCTGTTCCCTTTCTCCTCTGTTCTAGACATTTTTTATCAATTAGTCATAAAATTCTAACCTCCTTAATTATAAATAATAGTTATCATAATTTTTATTGTTTTCAAATATTTCGAATAAATTTGGTACAAAATTGTGATTCAAACTGATCTGAAGGATTGAATGAACACTTTAGTGTTTTTTTCTTAAGAAGATAAGGCGATTAATTTTTCACAAATCGACTGCTGAATTAATTTATCAATTTTTATTATTAAGTTCAAAGAAATAATAAGGTCTTAATTCTCTTACTTAAATATAATCAATAAATTCATCGTTTTAAAATTTTCTTAATTCATCTGAAAAAATGAATAATATGTGACTTGATATTACCAATCTTTTATTAATGTGGCATCAAAAATATTATTTAATGTATGCATTAAAGTTATATAATTAGAGAAAGTAAATGAGTGAGTAGTCCAAAAATACTGTGTTCTTAAGGCAATGTTTTTTTCCAGTGTAAGTGTCTTAGCTTCTATAATTGCTTATTTTTATTGTTAAATTAGCCTACCAGTTATTTTTTTGTAAATACTTAACAATTCTAATATAATCAGCGTGTTATTTTATGTTAAAAAGCGGATTGGTGGCATAACCCACTGGAAAATAAATTGAATTCTTTTATAGCTCTCTGAAAGATTTTTGGGGACTGTACAAAATTTTAACCCATTATTTTTTAAGGTGATTGGGACAATTAAAATTGACACTTCATTGGAGCAAGTGTATATAATTTATCATGGGGAAGCATTCAATAAATTTTCGGGATTCCACTGTTAAAAAGGAAAAGTGATCAAGTTATTTATTTTTTAAAGCCGAACCCCCTTTTAAACGATGACTTAGAGTGTTTACGTCAATTAAGAAATCGTAAAGCTATTTCGAAAGTAACTAGTAAGTTTTTATAACTTCGGTTAACGACCAAAAAAGCATGAATGATATTAAATCTGCCATGATTTTATCTTCAAAATAATGTTCATTGTCCTTTTTACTCTTTAACCCTCACATTAATATCCATCCCTAGCGTTCATGAGACCAGAGACCTTTCTTATTATTCTTAGACAATTCCACTTTACGAATAAAAAATTTAGTGTCTTACCACTACACATAATAATAATTAATCACAATATAATTATTCATACAAATTTTATTTTCACGATTTTTTAAACAGATCAAAAACTTCGTTCGTTTGTTAACTATTATACAAATTCTCAGCTAAATTAATATTTGTAAAATAATAAAATGTTTTTTCAAAAAAAAAGATTTATCGAAACGCAAATTATTTAAATCCGAATTTAAATAATCAATAATACTTGCAGCTTTCCTGCAATTTTCAACGATTAATTCAACTTTTCGTTTAATTGATTAAATTTATATTTTTGTTGATTCAATAAAAGCTCCCTTGTTTATTGAGCTTTTTGAAACTCTGTAAGACTTTTCTCATTCTTTAAAGTTTCCACAAAATAAAATTCCGCTTCCTCATTAACACTTCAAATCCTCGATGCCAACCTTTAATGTTTTTTTTCCGGAATGTTCTTCAGCAACATTATTATAGGCATTCCATATAACATGATAAAAATTTTGCTTCCGTCTTCGGCCCAAAAAAAACAACAATCTCAATTAAATTTTTTTCAACATAATCAATTGACTGCACAATATCCTGTTCTCTAAGAAGGGAAGGGTTACCATATAAAGGTTTGAAGTATCTAACTACCTGTGTTATTAGAACACAAGCTAAAGCGTTCCACTTTTAAAGTTCATGGGCGAAATTAGAATCTCTCTCAAATCTTGATATTAATCCCAGTTTAAATATTTCTCTCAAAATACTTTGACTAAGATGAAAAGCCCACCCTCTATAAATAACAATCGAATAAACATTCATAATATCGGTGATCGTCGATGCCTCAAAATCCAACATAGTTTTGACTGGAGGATAATAATGAGTTAATTCATTTATCTTAGTAAATAAAATTTAATATGTTTTAGTGTTTTAATTTGATAAAAAGACGAAAATAACGGGAAAATGTGTTCAGTTCTTAATGCTATAAACCTTATTTTATTGTTTGAATTGTAAGGGCGCAACCTTAAAAGTACCGTCGGCGTACCAATGTTTTTTTTTTTTTTTTGTACTCGGCCTGGAGATGTAAAACCTTACTAATATCTTTCGAGAGGGGCTTCACGGTCCCCCATTCTGCCCATGTAGACGCCAGGTAGGCACCACTGGTATGATTCAGCAATAGTGTGGGGGTCTCTCCCACTAAACATCACACCCAACCTCTTCCCTCTAGGGACGCCGTACC
>SGJC01000666.1:0-12417 GCA_009887335.1 Henneguya salminicola
TAAGCAGAACTGGTTTGCACTTGAGCCACTCTCTGACACTTGACTCGCCAACGCTGAAATGCCTCGCCGCTTCCCTGTTGCCGTTCGCTTTTGCGTATTGGATTACCTTCAGCTTGAATAATGCTGTGTAGGATTTTCTTCGTCGAGTGACAAGCCTGTAGCTTTGGCTGAAAATGTCGTCCATATTTTCATTCTCGTTGGTTTCGTAGGCCGTTGTTGTGTTGATCTGTTGAATACGTTTATGTTTGAATTCGCAGAAAACAACTTCTTTGTAGTGCACCCCCTGCACATTATCAGCTAGGCGCGCGTTATCTATTCGACAAAAGGCCTATTCAAAATTTTCCGAAAATTGTGATGCGCGTTATCGATTAGGTGCGCGTTATTTACCGGAAAATACGGTAATAATTATTTTTTTTAATTATAAATTTAAATTTGATTATATTTGTATTTATAATTTAATTAACTATAAATTTAGATAAAAATATACGTAAAAGTAAGGCAAAAGATAAGTTGCATCTCTTTTACAACTTTCAAAATGTTTGAGAATTCAATAGAAATTTTATGTATATTTTATTTATAAATGCCACCGTTTTCAAGGGATTTATAATTGTATAACAGAAAAAACTCCCCTCAACTCAAAATATGAAATGTTTGAAGCATAACCCAACACATTCATCAGGTAATCCCTTTTTATTATTATCATTTTTAATCCCATCAGAACATACAATTTAATAGCACGCGCGTGCGCAATACAGTCATCAATTATCTATCACACAGTTAAGAACAATTTATTTTAGTTATCTTTCGAATCAGATTTTTTTTCTTGTTTTGATTATCTGGTTTAACATGATCCCAATTTTGTCAGAACACTTGATGATCTACTGTAGTTATAAGAATAAAGGATGTTTGACCGAAGTACACGACCTAATTATACGAAAAAAATTTTTTATGAAATATATTTCAAAAAATAGGTGACTGTTTTGAAAGGAAATGTTTATTCAAAATCGAAAATATAGTTATTTTAAATGTTATTTCTATGCACAATTTTGATTTTATTAAGTGGCATTTTATGTTCAAATTTGAAATTTAAACAAAATACTTTATTTGATGTGCTCAAATAAAAGGCCGCAAAAATATTCACAAAAGCCACCATGTTTGGCTTTCTAGGCCGATAATCTCTACCCATGCGCGAATGGTGTTTTATAAAGCACAAAGAAAGCATAATAAGAGCGATAAATGAGTCTAATTTATTATTTTTGTTACTGTTTTAATAAAGAGCGAGATCTAAAAATATAAATTAATATAAAAAAACCCAGCCAATTTTTTATCAAACGATTCAGGACGAGCTCGATTCAAAATTTTAATTAATTCTTCTGTCTTGGAACGCATGCGACAATGCAGATAAGCTTTAGCGCAGCTGAGATGGTATTTTAAGTGAGGGAAAAAATTGTGTATGCACTCAACAGTTTTCTGCATGTTCGTATTGTTTCCATGAGAAGCGGTTAGCACTATTATGATTGTTTAAGCCAATTACCAAAAGTTATAAAGCCAACGTCAGAACCAGTGGGCACTTTAACACCGGCCAATTCAGTTGGAGGATCTTTCAAAGAAACAAGAACAGAGGGGGCGTTTTTTCCAGCTTT
The DNA here is from genome assembly GCA_009887335.1 of Henneguya salminicola. NCBI lineage: Eukaryota > Metazoa > Cnidaria > Myxozoa > Bivalvulida > Myxobolidae > Henneguya > Henneguya salminicola. The sequence goes on from SGJC01000666.1 coordinate 1,644, forward strand.
TTTACCATCCTTGTATTCCTAAAAATTGAACGAATTATTCAGACCTGCATAAATACCCTACTAATAGCGGCATCATTTGAATCTTGGAATTTAACTGTGAAAATAACAATAAGAGAATTCGGGTTACAGTTAAATGTACTACAAAATTAACATAAAATCTATACATGAGTTCTCCATCCCGAATTTTTATTGTCAAGGGACTGCATCCCGCCGAAAATTTGGAATAAAAGTAACTGAGAAAAGAACCATATAAGTGTCTACGGAATGAGGCAATCATAATGCACGAATCGTCTGATTAGAAAAAATTTATAAACCCTTTTCCTTTTCTGGAAGATTGACATCGTGTATCATGGTATAGTGGTGGCCTAATGTAAAAAAATCAAAATTTACCATCGGTTGGTTTCGTCCAAATTTTTTTATATTGTGATGATAGATAATCATCGGCGATAACTTTTTTATAGTCATCGTAATAAGGAACATTTACATCAATCTAAATAGATATATTTTCTGTACAATTATTTTTGATTTTTCCTCTGAAGAGGTGTGGAGATGATATTTGATTCCATCCTCATCTATGTTTATGTTAAAACTAATATACCAGCAATGATTGCATCGACACTGTCTATTTTTCCACTAAATATTTACTAAATCCTCATTTTTACCTTTCTAAGATGATCGACTTTTTTCGAAGGACATTTAAAATTGCAGCATTTTCACTGTCAAGTAAAATCATACGCTTTAAATTTACTGAATTATAATAGAGGGTGGAGCCCCATTCGGGTTTTTTCGTATAATATTTACGGCTTAGTCGGTTTTTTTTTATCTTTGTAGATTTTGTTTTATTGCTTATAACAATAATTTATTTTATGGGTTCCTATTAATTTCTTTATATGGCCAATGCTAAAAAAAACGATTAATTATAGGATATGGTATAAATAATCCGATTGTTTATTCCGAAATTTTATAGAAAATATTTATTTTGTTATCTAGGCATGCTCATAACATTAATGGCGTCTCTTGTAGAAATAGCAATTAACCGTTTTACTTGATTATTATTAAATAAAGACAGTAATCGGGTTGCCTCCAACATGATTTAAATTTTATTTAAAAATAAAACACAACAAATTAACATAATATAAGTATGTATTTTGAAACATGGTAATGTAATAAAAGATTTAAAATAAAAAATAATTTGATTTGTATTATTTGGTTTTGATCAGTTTCTTGGTGAACATATCCATAGCCATCACTCATGTTCGGAGTAAGTCGTGTATATATTAAAACTCATTTGAGGCGTAATTTGTGCTTTACGTCGTAAGGCCAAGCTAAAATTATCTAAATTTTTTGCTTACAAATTGTTTTTTTAGAGCCAATCAAATTTATTCCTTAATAACTATTCAGCTTCCATAGTCCCAGCTTTAATTCTTTCTGTTCCCTTTAACCCTACTACATGATCTTTTTCCCCTCTAATAGATGCTTACATCTCACGTTGATCACTTTTTAAAAGAATTTAACAGTCAATGTTTTTCATCCCATAATAAGGCACCTCTAGCAATATTAGCAATACTTTAAAGACTAAATCTTATTTTCTTTAGGGGGACGCCATACTCCTTTGTGATTGACTCCTAGATGATGATTTTATTGATCATTTACAAAAGATTATAAAACATGATCCCAGATAGTTTGCAATTACTGGATGTTTAGAATCTACCGGCCGATCTTATGAGAGCTTTTGCCCGCGTCCTTAACGAATAGGCCTTTATTTGATTTGTAGAAATTTTTAACCAAAATTATAGCTAATGCTGTTGTCTTACCCACAGACAACACATCCTAGCTCTTTCCTCCCATAAGTTTGTGTTTCTAGGGAAGTGCTGCTCAAGTTGCTGATTATTATCGATCGCAGTTCGAATTTGACTTTTGTAATTTTATTCGATTTTTATTTGTCAATTCCACGCGATGTGCGCATGCTCTTTCTCAAGCTGGTGATTTCTAATAATTTACAATTTAAATATATTCATGTCTCGAGCTGTCATTGGACGTTTGACCAAGAAATATTTCAAATTTTAATTGAATTTTATTTCAATTTTTTGGGAATATAAATACAATTTAACAAAAATAATATCTAAAAAGTGAATCAAGAATGTTAAATAGAAAATTGCTTAAAAAGAGTTAAAACGCCGAGGGATTCCATTTTTATGATAAACAATAGATAGTATGTTGAATATTATATGATATATTTTTATTGTAGTGTCTCTAATTTAGTTTATTTGTCAGAGATCGTTGGCTTTACGTGAATGAATCCAAAAAAACCGTTAAAGACAACAAATATTTATCATTGCAAGAAGCTGGAGTTGAGACATTCTCATAAAGAAAATATCGCACGTAATCAGACGTTTTTTTCTTGTATTTAACCAAGAGAACTATAAAAAATTTATCATTGTATTTGCGCACGCTCTTTATAACTCATCCGTTATATTGGGTACGCATTGAAAAGCAATGCTTTTACTAATTTCCTAAACATTGTTTAACAAATATTTCAAAAAATATATCATTAATAAATTATTTTTATTTTATAAAAATTTTGGGATAAAATGTCCTAGAACCGCCTTTGAGGATATTATTTATTATTTGTGGGGATTTTCACCTGACTCTACTTACTGATGATTAATCTATTTATGGAAATGAGTGTTTTTACATATAATAATTATTAACTCCATGTACCAAAAAATAATGACAGTTGAAGATGTAAAAATATGTCTTGAAGTAGCAACGACCGATTATGCTCCATCTTTTAAACGGCTTGCTGAAATATTAAAAACCTGCATCTTTCTTAAATGCAAAATAATAGTTAACATTTTTTTATTATTTTATCAAATTAGTTATAACTGATTGACTTCAAAAATGCTATTGTGTTTTTTTAACTTTCTAATTTTACAAGATAATTTTTATGAAGAAAACCATGTTAATCAAAGAAGTTTGCACATGCTTGTATTTAACCATTTTTTCAGAAGGATGATAATAACAGTTAACACACTTTCTGAATTAAAAATAATATTTTTTGCTGCATTAAAAACAGATTGATGCACATTTAAAGTTTATTTTTTTTGAATAAACTGTCAAGAAGTTACTTTTTAATAAATAATACTAGAAGCCTAACTCGTGACGGGAATTAGTTTCTAAGCCAAATAAATTAAACAATGGTATATCTATGGGGAAGGATATTTCCATTCGTAAGACTTCTGACTCAAGCCTAAAGATATGGTACTTCTAATTCCAAATGAAAGTCCAAACTGTTGCCAAGATTTTAGGAAAAATAACAAGATTGTTATTGTTTTACACTGAGTTCATAAAATTTGACTGCTCTCTTTAGAAAGGAACTGCATTTTAATCTCGTTCATGTAAGGGTTTAAGTTAACATAATCGTAAAACCGGCGGGCGGTTATAAAAGTCAAAAACAAAAAAATAGTTAGCGGTTTATTCGCAAAAAGATATTTATCCAGACAAAAAAAAATTTTTTTACAATATCTTAATTAATTTTGTAATGTAATGGGAAAAAAATAAAAATCCCGTGGCGGCTTGTTTATTTTACGGCGTTTCAATTTTTTTAACTTTTAACGGAAAACATATTTTCCGCCAAATTAATTCAACATCTATTAAACGGTAAATGCTTCCATTAAAACGTCATTTACAAAATCTAACTGCTAAATATAGGAGAATACATTAGAGCAGAATGGGTATGACGCGTAACATACATTTAGAGCTTAACTCGTTAAGCAGCATATTGTTACTAGCTCATTAATACACGTAAAGATAAGATTTGGTCGAAATTAAACTCATATGCTGTCAAATGTTGATATTTTATTTGATCTAAGCACAAAATATATGAAAGAAAAATAGACAATGCCAAAAATAAATTTGAGGACTAACATTTTGCTAATGCTAAAAATCAAGCGGTGGCCTCAACGAGTTTAGTTTCATCAACCTGTAGATCAACAAATTCTTGATGAGATTTGAATTTTGGACTGATACTTGCAGTAATATCAATTGTTACATTTGTTCCTAATTGAAAGGATATCTAAAATAGAAAAAAAAAACAATACTAATTGCTTAATACTTTCTGAAGAGCAAAATAAATCAAAAATCCATTTATGAATTTCCATACGATAATGATCCCATGTTTTGGATCCTTCCCCACAGGGTGTTTTACGCGTGGTAATAGATAAATTTTTTACTGGTAAACGTACCGGGCCTTTAATTTTTAAATCTAGTTCTTTAGCCTTTTCCAATATTTTATTAGACACTAAAAATATGGGATATAAATTATACTGAAGTTCAAATTCTTGACATCGTGGATTCCGCATAAAGTCAAACGAACTTTATTATATGCCTTTTTTGATGAAAACTTTGATCCTTTTAAATCTTTAGTTACAGTTTTCTTCTCGTCATTTACAATATTTTCGTTTTTTTGATCCTATTATAAATCAAATTCGTAAAATTACCATTTTACTCACGTTGTTTTAGTTTTATTCCCGAACATTCACGAAAACTTTGAAATTATAAAGTTCTCTTAATGTTAGTTTTAAGAATAATAATTTATTCTTTATATTAAATTGATTAAAATTTATTATTAAACAACCAAAATAATATTTTTATTGTCTCAAGCCTTCTTGAAATTATGATTGGATGTATTTTTTTAAACGATTTAAATAACAACAATATTTTTATGGTTATGTTTTTATTTTACTTTTACCATGAACTCGCATAGTATTAATGATAGCGCATGTGTGCAGGAGCTTATTTGTTCTTTCTTTCTTTCATGCACTCTGTATCAACTTAGGCTATAAAATTATGAGATGAATTTAAAATTATTTTTTAAGCAAACATTTGCCACTTTAATGCCCTATCTATGAGTATTGCTCATCTACAGTTTTAAACACTAAGGCTTCAAGCCAGTCCCCAAATTGTATAATTTCCCTGCAACTAAGAGGTTGGGTATTATATTCAGTGGGGATATCTTGACTACCACTTCTACTGATTGTCTTATACGCGACGTGTCCTGTTAATTAGTTAACGCCAATAGGGATAATTGGGAAAATCTCTTTGAAAGACGTCCATATGAATTTTAAAGATTTAGTCTATGAGTAACAAAATACACTCTTCAACAAATTATTAAATTCTTTCATTTTTATAAATATTATCAACTATTTGAATAGAACTTGGAAAGGAATAACCCATCATACATTTTGAAGTTAAAGGTAAAAGCTCTCAATATCGTACACGAGTAAACTGAGACAAATTTCTATATTTATCAGCATCAAACTTCAAACATAAATCGACAAAGAGTGAATTAATTACACTTAATTTATTGTGATCTGTTTATTTGTTTTTGATATACTTATAATATTTTAGTAGCTTATTTTGTTATTTTTGGAATGCCGGATGTTAATTATTTGCTTTCAACATTTATTTCGGCGTATCTTCTAACACGCATATTCGGGCGGTTAGTTATAAACGTATATTTATTACACTAAAAATCTGCTTGATGTTAAGCCATTTTTTGAAATTGTATTAGAGTCGACAAAAATTTTATAAAAAATTTAATTTATTACAATAATAAGTACATAATTTCATTGACTTTAATTTAAACACTTGATGCACATGCGTAACATGTTTGATTTCAAAAATATTTCTCAGTTTTTTGGCATAATGCTTTAACTACACCTTACCTCTCGGTAATGGCATCTATTTATGTTTTTTTATCATTACAGCGAATTCAACTATATTTAAATGAGAGACTAAAACGTTGCTATAATTCCTTTGAGCCGAATCGTACAATATCCACCTGCTTTCTTGACACACTTCTTTTCAATTTAAATTTAGTTGAAAAAAAAATTTTAATAAAAAAAACTCAGATGACGGCTTTTTGCGTGTGAAATTTTTTAATTTTTGGCCCTTTCTTGGGTTACAAAAGGCAAATTATTTAAAAAAAATACTCAAGTTGAAAAAATAAAAGGAATCGTTAAACTATTTTATTTTCTGTGTCAAAATTTATCCGTTTATTTTTAAAAAAAAATGTCGCTTAGGAAATCGCTCATTTATAACGACAATCTTCATTTCGAAAAAAGCGAAATCCGACTAAAATATAATTTTTTGCCCTTTTTAGAAATTAAAATCAAAAATTAGTTATAACCAAGAACTTTCAGAGAAAAGGCGAGGTCAGGGTCAAATAATATTCCTAGGCCACTAAAATCTTGATGCTCAGGCAACTACTCCTTAACCCCCCCCCTGTGATATGGGCTGGCTCTAACAATTCATCGTATAAAAGGATTTTATGTTTTTTTACCATCTATTGGAGCTATAAAGCCCTATTGTTCCCTTTTGAGAGGGGCCTCAGGCTCTTCCAGTTGGCACAAGCCTCCTCCCAGAACATCATTTTTAGTATAAGTAGTTTAACTACCTAAACCTTACACCCATCTTCTTCCTTCTCGAAATACCCTGTTTCTGTCACTAGTCTTGTGGAAGATATTACAAAAGCATAATTTTATTAACAACCAAAAAAGTCTCTTTGTATTTATTTTAGATAAAATTTTGATATTTGTAAACAAATTCGTTTACAAATTTTTTATGTCATGCGCCCATTAAGATTCAAAATGAATTTTGCGCAACACAACGTAAATCGTGACTAACTGGGTTTTTTTCCTTTAAAAAATTATCAAATATCCCAAAAGATACAAAAAGATCGACTATAGCTGGTAAATAAATGTGACAAGAATTACAAGCTTTTATGGCGGAAATAATTAAAATAGGTTAATTTCGTGAGAAATCTCAAAAAACTATTTTGATTGAAAAGAAAATGTCAATGATCCGCTATTTTAAGTGCGAACGGCTGCTTTTTGGCGATTATTTTTGAAAAAACTTTGCAAACATCAACGCTAGCATTCAAATCTAACTATTTCATGGTGATCAATTGCCGTAGTGTGTTACAAACTATAAACATAATTATTCATCAATGTTTAATTTTATGGTTTTAATTTAAATTTCACAAATAAAATTTAAAGAGTGCGGTAAAAGCCGTATTCTTTTTTACAAAGAAACTTCTGAAACTACGTTCGAACGATATTTACCGATCAAATTAATATAAAAAAACTACAAAACCACTTTATTCAAAATATTCAATATTTTTAAGTGTACAACCACACATGTACCCAATAGTTATAACGTGATATTACGAAAGATATACAATTAATCTTGCTCTATTAAATATATATTCTTCTTGCGTATTTATTTATTTGCATAAATTTAAAAAATGATTTTTCACCAGATTTTATCCTAATTCGTCCCACTCGACGTGTTTTGAAGGAAATAAAAGATATTTATTTTTTTAGCGTGGTATGTTGAAAAAAGTTTTAAAAAATCATTAATTCAAGGAAGCCGAATATGGACATTCAGTACCGTCAGTTGGCTGTAACTCGGCAATTAGCGGTTGTTAGTAATCGTGGGATGCTGTTGTGCAAAAAAATTACTGAATACGAAGAGGCTATTCGGAATGCAAAAATCTAATTGTTATCATCAGTACTTCAAAAGATACTTTGGATGTTACCCTGAGAGCCATTGCCCTTGTGGTATGGAATCGCTACAGGAAATTGATGGGTGGGAACGATTCGTAAGGAAGACTGACACTTTCAAGAAAAGTCTTAAAGTTGTGGCGACTTGGCAGTTGACATGCGCGGACTAAAAGACCGTAAAACTGATTTTGAAAACGACCAGTATAATTTTACGGCTCCCTTCGTTATAAAATTTTTGTTTTGAATTTTAATTATCTGCACTTTACCTAGCCATAGCTTGCTTAATTCCCGTGTTAAAAAAACTGACCGCGCGCATTTTTTATCTCACGCAGAATGTGCTATGCTTGTAAAATATCGTTTTATAAATCGTAACACAGTAATTAAATTTATATAAAAAAATTTCAACATATTAAAATTAATACATTTTTTGAGGCAATATGTAATTGGTTTCATGGTAGCAAATGATCCATGTCTGCTATTTTAACCATATAAACAAGAAAACGATGATTCATTTTGGGCTGCATATGAAGTGTAAATGAAGATGTAAAGGCCCCTGTTTGAGAGGATAACAGAAAAAAAACTCGTCGAATACGCGAATGAAGAAGAGCCATACCACACCTAAATTTATGAAAATATTATTCAAACATAACGCAAGGCTCATAGATCAAAAATGCATCCAAATCTTTACAAAGATAACCAAGAGATTCATCAGGTATAACTGAATTGTTAATAGCTACATTTCGCCGTAAAGAGGAAATATTTTGTATCATAGTCATGGCGGCGTGATATAGTGGATGTTTCCGACGATTGTCGAATCCTTCCGAAATCAGTTTCCCAGTTGAGGGATTAATTAACCAACATAAATTTATTAAAGATTTAGATTTGTATTCTTTTACCATATTGGAGAATAATTCAACTATTGATGATTTTTCGTTCGCGGATAAATTTATTACAGGGTAATTTATTTTTGGTTTTTTTAAAGGTTTAAAGGATATTGGCCAATAATTTTCTGCCGTATAATTGTCATATTGTTGGCGATTAAGAGCTGGTTGGGATGCTACTAATGCTGTGCTTGGTTCAACTAATGCATTGATAGAAATTTGAATCTTTTGACAAATATGCTTGATTATTGAATCCAGGTTATAAGTTTCCAGTGAAAATATTTTTTCCGCTTTGATCTCACTTAAAAGTAATATTTCTTTGCCTAAAATTGATCAGATTTTAATTGAAGGTACAGGAATCATTTGAATTACTAGCATTCCTTATACGTTTAACGTGAAAAAGTTTATCAAGTGGAAAATGAATCTCTAATAATCTAAATATTTGAGAAATTGAATTATTATCCGAAATCCTTGCAGTAACAAATTTAACTAATGTTAGAATATTTATTTGAGTGCCTAATTCTAGTTTTTTGGTCTCGTCGTAGTTTAAAATAGAGATAAACTGACAGGAGTCTAATTTATCAGCCATTGTCCCACGCATGCGAATATTCATTAAATAAAAAATTAACTAAAATACCAATTTGAAGAAAATTACGCGACAATTTAAAAATTTTTTAATGAGGGAACAAATATAAGTAATATTTATATAAAATATTTTTTTATTATTTTTCGAAATTTTAATTAAGAATTTCGTATGAATTAATAATTCTCTGCTAAAAATTTAATTAACAGAAGCATTTTTGGCAGCAGCTTAGTCTGAATAATTTTATGGTAAAATTTATAAACTATATGAATACTGTATTCATCAAAAATATTGATATCCCACCCAATTGAATTATTACATCCTCGATATTGTTTTTTTTTAATTTATCGATTTAATAAATTAATGGCTTTTTTTTAATAATACTATTTATTTTTCATTTTTAAATAACTTTAGAATTTGGAAATGATCTTATCTGAAAATCAAAAAAACTTCTTATTCATCAAAGCCATCTTTACAGAATAGGAAGAAAATATATTCAAAATAATTATATTTCTTGGAGATGCCTCATACAAATATGCCCAAGCACCATGCGAACAAACAGAGATGGAAATTTAATTTTAAAAAATGCAACTGTCCATAACCATGCTTCAAAACCAGAAGACTTGTCTAAAAGAAGAATTATTTCTGATGTTCAAACTAGAGCAAGAACCTCCACGAAGATTACTTGCTGACTGTCTACACCGAAGTATTTATTCCATCAGTCTCGCCTCTAATTCCTTCGTATAATTCATTGCAGCAAAATGTAAAAAGGATTCGACAGCGAATTAATTTGCCACCTGGTTATTCCGTACGATGCAGCCCACCTAATCATCCCCGAGCAATATAAAATTTGTTTTAGAAATGAAAATTTTTTAAAATACGATTTTCTAGAAAATGATTGAGAAATATTTATTCTCTTCGTAACACCTCGTCAACTTGATATTCTTAGCCGGGGCTCCAACAATTACTTTGATTCCACCTTTAAGTCAGTTCCTGAAATTTTCTACCAGTTGTTTGTTACTCACGGAGAATACAACAATGTATTAATTCCGTATGTTTTTGCGTTAATTGAGCGAAAAACTGAGATAAGGTACATAAGAGTTTTGGGAACAGGGAGAGAAAATGTTGAAAGGGCAGGCCAAACTGCCCCGTGGAATTTTTAGAAGGCATCTATCAATTCATTTATGTTTTGTTATCCGAGCACACAATTGACTGGATGTTTTTTCTAATTGAGCCAATGTATATGGCGTCGCATTCAAAGTGGTGGGCAATCAACATTATACAGAGATATTAAAACAGCGAGGTCGATCTTTAAGATATTTGCGGCTTTTGCATTTATTAAAGAAGATAATGTTATTCAAGTGTACGAAGCATTGGAAGAACATATATGTCTCAATGGTTTCGAACAACAATTCAGAGAACTTCTGAATTATTATGAGGATATTTTCATCGGGAGGCATCATCGTAGAGGTCGCTCTCAGCCCTTATTTCCCATTCAATTATGGTATCAATCCGAAAGAACTGAAAATGGAATAAGTGGGACTAATAATAAAGTTGAAGGTTGGCATAATGCCTTCGCACGTCTCGTTGGGGAAAATCATTCGAATATTTTTAAATTTTTAGCCTCTTTGCAGAGGGAATTGAGTCTTGTGGATGTCAAAATATATACTATACATATGCGAACAACCAAAAAAAATACTAGGCCTGTATACAATCAAATAAATCGGCAATTAATTGAACTTATG
>SGJC01000667.1:0-19179 GCA_009887335.1 Henneguya salminicola
CTCAGGCATTCGTTTAAGAATTCATCCCAATTAATTTATCACATTTTTTATTATTATTTGAAAATATATTTTTTTGCTTCTCGTCTCCTAAATGTAATGCCAAGATTTTTTCTATTAAGGACATGCCAAAATACTTTTTTATCTCCTTCTTTCAATTTTTGCATTTTTGAAGATCTAATTTTATATGATTTAAAATAATATTAAAAATACCGTGAAAAACTTTCAGATAAAAATAAAATATAAAGCCTCATAAAATTTTAGCGCGCACAACTTATTTTAAACTTACAGGGTTTAGCATTCATGAAAGTGGTTTGGGACGACCATTATCGTCAATTTGTTGTAATATTGATTATGTATTTTTATATAACGGAATCATAATTTTGTACATAAGAAAATAAATATTTAGATTATTAATGGTTAAAATTAAATTCTCACCTAAGAATATTTTATCCCGGAATATATTTTGTAATAAAAATATAAGTATGAAGCTTTTAATCTCATAAAAAATGGAAAGGTGGCTTTGTTCTCTACATCTTGACATACCCTTAGACCTTCTGGCATGGAATAATCACTAAATTAAGGAAATTTTAAAGGGATTTTTTTAAGCAATTTTACGTTTAAGCTATGAGTGAGAAATATCAATTTGGTGTTTCTAAATCTAATAAGAACCCTTTAAAGAGAAAGGCTAAATCCAGGCAGAGAAATATTCAGCTTAATTTAAAACGGTGTAAGAATTAAACACAAAGATTTAGAACCGAGTAAGGGGCAAAAATGAATACAAGATGTCATGAAGTACAAGAAAAATTCATGCATTTTCTCTTAACTGTAGATGATACTTATATCTATTCTTGACTGAAACAGACGTAAACAGATATGAAATATTTTCACTTGCTAATTTAATTTTAAGCTTAATTAGTAATCAAAAAGTTACTTTTAGATAGATTTCCGTATCTTCACTGTTTTTTTTTTATTTTACAAAAATATGGTTTTTTTTAATTCACTGTATTCTAATCTCTAAAATGATTAAAAATACGTACGCGTGTGTTGATAACTTTAATACCATGTATTAATATAAAAAGCAGGAAATGTATTAAATGAGACTAAAAAAATAAATATTATAGCCTTGAATAAGTAACTTAACCATTGATTAAAACTCAAAAAAATAAACTAAAGCTAAAATTAAAAACTAGACTTATGGAACACAAATCAATCATCTTGAATAAACGCATCTGGAAAAGCGCTAAACATGACAAATTTTGTCTGCATAATTTATAAAAATTACATTTTAAAATTTAGAAAAATCTAATGAATTTAAGTATTTATATTCACGAAATTATAAGCGTAAACGGATTCCGATTAGTTGTTGCATTAATTTTATATAGGGGATATTCTTCTAAATAAAAGAATAATCGGTCATAACGAGTGGTGGTGTCAAGGAGTTTTCGTTTAATCTGCAAACACGTATATTTAATATTTTGCGCGTGGGCTCCCCTTTCAGGATTTAGGATTTATTAAGTTATAAAAATGATTTACTGTCAGACAATTAAAATTTCATATGAAATCCAACAATCGTATATGATAGTTGTACCAGGAAGTATATTGCTATTATTGTTGGAATTAACGTAGAAATGCCTCGACTTTCTAAGGTAGCAAAGAAACATTTTTCCGTTTCTCGGCAGTATCCACCAAGTATCAAAACGTTAACAATCAACAGGTCGTTGGATTTCCTTTAACAAAATTTAACTTAATCTAGCTTTACCGTCATTCCTGGCCCATGATTTTTGGCGGTTCATTGAGACAATTTGGCAAAAAAGTAGAAAACAATAGCAATGCCAGCTGGGAATTGTTTTCATACTGGTTGATTCTCTATTCAACTGAGTCTCTTTTATATCATGCCAACTTTGGTATTTATTACAAAAACAGCATGTAATTAAGAATATTTTTTGTTTTGTTAACTGGCTTGCACTGAACCACGATTCTTTCTGCAAAAAATTTGGTTTAGATACATAACGCAGGTTAAAATTTTACAGTAAGAATTGAATGGCACAGTTTTTGTTACATATAATTCTGTTTTAGATTTTGGCTTACGACAATGTTTGTCATTTATTGGCAAGGCAAACAAATTACAATCAGCACAAAACCAATTAATGACTTATTTAGTTGATAAAACTTCCATTATAAGATTATATATGTTGAAAGACTTGAAGGAAAAATTCGAAAGTAGTCGGAATAATGACGTTTTTTAACAATTTAAAACACCTATAACTCCTAGAATAAAGTGGAATTAAACAAAATGAAAATATCTTTTAAATCAGAGATTAGTAAACTGTACAAAAAAGGCAAAAAAAAACCCCAAATGATTTAACCATTTGTGTATTTTTTTTGCAAAAGAAGTCACCAATTTTGTTGGGAAGAGGTTAATATTGGTAAAAGGTTTTACTTTTTCACTAATATTATTATTTATTAGTTTTAGAATAATTAGTAAAAACTTGAAAATGTCAATGGGACAATATTGTCACGAGACAAAGAAGCGTACTTTTATTCACTTATTTTCAAAGGCTTAACACAATCACGGATATGAGATTATTAATTTTCAAGCTAGATAAATAATGACCAAAATGAAAAAGTAAGAAAATCACACAAGGAATAACATAATAGATTTTATCCAGCCTGATTCGAAATTCGACAGATGCGATGTACTCAGCTCTGTTTCACCTGCTAGCAATTAAACTAATGGTTCAAAATACACGAAAGAGAATTAACCACGCACCCACAAACCCAAATTCAAAAGAAATTACAATCCTTTCCACAACTGTATACATTTTCATATGAGAAGATTTATTTCTACTATATGATAATCAATCTCATAGCTCGCTCATTGTTTTTATCACAGCTATGAATTCGGAATTAATGCCCATAAATTAAAGTTACTTCTGGAAGGTTACATCGAAACGAGTTCAGCCTTGTTTTTCCAATCATTTACCATTGATATATGATTAAACAGTTGAAATATTTTATCGCTCTTAGTACGGATAACTAGATAAACAATTGAATCCATCAACGTGCGTTTTATATTTTTTATGAATATTCCTGGCATGTAAAACCCGCGAATTATAATTTCAGATTGTAAATAAAAATTGCACTCAATTTTTAATAAATTCCCCATACCGTCCATAAAAGAATGCTGCATCTATTTAAAATACATCTATTTGGAGAGGTGTTTAAAGGCATGACAATACTCTCCACCTACAATAACAAAAGAAATTTCGCTTTCAAATTAAAATGTAATCAGTAATTTTTTCTGTTTCCATAGGGGATATATATTTTGTATATAATATGTCTGTAGCCTCGCATTTCTTTATAGAAACTTTAATGAGTTCAATCAAATTTTAGAATACTTCAACACAGCATTAATGAAGTTTTAAGTTAACAAAACAGACATCTTGCACCCAGATGTCAATCTAATGTCTGAAATTGTAGGCAAGACTTAATGGAATGAATTCAAATTGAAATTATTTTGCGAGAAGAGTAGGCTCAGGGTTTCAATATACTTGATCGTGCCTCCCACCCTACATATGACCCTTTGTCGATTATCTAAAGAAACATCAAAGCTTAGTGAACTATAAATAAATCCTCCCATTAAATAAGAAATGGATGTGCATCGGATAAAAAACAAAATATCAAAAGCGGTTGAAAAGAATATAAAAAATAATGACTCGCATATATTAACCTATTTACGTTGAATACCGCATAACATTTTTAAGTCTATTATCCTGATTATTAGGTTTAAAATAAGATAATAAATTTTAAGCGATAAAAGTTCATCCCATAATCTTAGGGTGGGAAATAAACACATGCGTAAAAAAAATGAAAGGAGACATTCCTGTTTTCAGATCTAATTATTTAAAATTGGTATTTTTAATTATAATTATTTAAATGTGTTTATATAAAACGAATTCGTTTGTACTCTTATTCAATCATGCTAGCAATATACGTATAATTATAGATTTTGAGAATGCTTGTTGAAATTTTTTTCAATGGAAACAAAGTTTGCAGATACTATTCTATTTGAAGGAGGGGCTTTTTATTATACCCACCCAAAACCTGGGTCGAAATTTTTCTAAGATGAAAATAAATATTTACACTTAGAGATATTAAGAAGTCAATTTTACAAAAGTTTATAAGTGATATAATAGTAATTCAATAATACGGCATACGCACGCGCACAAGTTAAATTTCCAACAGATTTTTTCTTAATCTCATTTTTTGTCAGTTAAGGGGGGCTTCTAGACATGCATATTGATGGGATATTAAGCTACTTTCTGTCCCTGTCTTTTTACGGATAATTAATTATTCCTACATATTAAATATAATTATTAATATACATAGAGATTCTTTCAACACAATTTAAGACTAAAAATTAAGCAATTTAATGGGAGGAAATTTGTTGGGATTCATGATTGAATTCACCAAGCTAAGATCAAATGCCAAATTTTATTTTTTTTAAATATTAAAACATTAAATTGGGGAGAAAAACGCCTGGGAACACATCAAAATTTTTTAATTGAAAATAAACTAATTATGTAAGAATTATGGCTCGTTTGAGAATACCTCAAATTTTTTATATTAATAACAACATGCCTCTTACTGTTCGGGTGGAAGATTATTACACTGTATAATTTCTAGTTTCACAAATATTTTAAAATGATAAAACATCATAGGGATGCTAAAACCTTGTTTTGCTAATTAAATAAATTTATGATGCTTAATGGTGATTTTTTAATTGTTTTTTTTCGGTGGCTGCAAACTACCTACTTTAATTTCATTTCTGTACTTTAAAAAATAATAAGGCGGATGGTTATTCAATTTTTGATTATAGTTATTTTTGAAATTCATATTGTTCATAATCTTGATTTACATGCATCAAAATTAATCAAAATTGCAGAAGCTGACATTAACGAATATCCTACTTCAACAAAAGTATTTTTTATTATTAAAACTGCAGACTGAATATATTGATCAGAATACTGAGATCTCTGTAACTGAGAATTTGCATGACCCAGACATTGTTTTTTATTTATCAAAGCATAGCCATGCAAATAACAAGTTATATGTTACAAAAAATAGAGGGGAGAGTGTCATTTACAAACATTTTGAGTTTAATAAGAGAATCATTTCTGTTGGAGACGTTATTCCTCTTAAAGACTATATGTTCTGTTTTAACCAAGAAGGATCTCTAGGATTTTATGTGAACAAAGATTTCGTTGCCTCTCATTTTATTGAAATTTCGACTTCAAATAGATATTATATTAATTCAGAGCTTCCAAATATGATCATCCGTAGTATGATGCCCTCTCAGGTAAGCTTATATTCACAAAATTTGTAAATTAATATATTCATTCATAATTTTTTATAAATTGGGTTTGGCATAGACATTGTTAAATATAAATTGTAATTATTTTATTCGTCAGCGAGATATGCGCAAGACCTTTCTTATCGCTTTCAAAAAAAGTTCAAACCCTCCTACATTCCCTCCGCACTTGCTTCTAGGTGTGCGCCCCTGCCAAACTTAACCATAGTATGGAACTTCTATCCAATAGAATTCACACATACCTATTCCCCTTTAGTGGCCCCGTACAGCAAAAGCATTGGTGTCAGGATTGCTGTAATTATCTTATTAATAATACTGGATACGTTTTCTATGTATTTACAAAATGCTTATCATGAATAAATCGAAAAATTTCGCTTAACATAAATATAATAAAATAAGTAAGGATGAGCTTAAAATATGTTTGATTTGTCTCAAATAATAATAATTATTAAAAAAAAATACTCAAGTTTATCTTTATTAATAATTTCTACATAAAACCTTAAAAATGTTGAAAAAAATCTCTTGATAGAAATTAGATTTTATTATAGTTTGTAGCTCATGCGTGCTATGCAATTAGGACCAAATCAAAACTCAATTGAAATATTTAAATTCATAAATAATTACATTCTTATTTTATAATACTTGCACATTTTCATCATGTCATAAGAAAAAATTTATTAAATCGATCTAAATTTCCGGTATTAAGATCAAATAAACATTCTAGCTTCCTTTCGAAAACATAAAATTTTCTGTTATAGGAAAAGCAAACTATAAAAAGGAAAATAAAGTTATAGCGTTTTACGTTATTTTAAATGTAAATCCTGATTAACTCATTTTTTTAAGATTTTCCCATTATGGCCTTTATTTTTATTAATTTTCAAAGGATATTTTTATTATTTGATAAATCAGAATTAATTAATTTTACTTTACGTAGAGCGACATCGGTAGAATGGAGTTGAGCAATTAACTGAATTGATTTAAGACCAAAATATTTCGAAAATAACCTAATTAATAAAGTGTATTTACAAATTTATGCTTTAAACACTTCTGAAATAACCGCCATTGTTTATGCATACCCATATGGCAACCAGCCTCTACAAAAGAAAAAAATTGATTTTCGAATAGGATAATATGTTTTCTTCTTTGTGTCTTTTTTATACGTCTAACACTCACCACATGCTACAAATATATAGATGCATTCACGTTAAAACACTATTATACTCTATTAGGTTTTTATACCCTGAAAAAAAGTTTTTTTATTATCAATCAAAATACTTTCTATGATCGTGTATTTATACATGGCATTACTTATAAAATAACTAATTTTGCAAATACAAGTACTACAGAGATAAATTCTATAAATATTTCCCTTGTACACGAACGCATCAGTAATTCATTGCATCAAAAGGGAACTGAGTATACAGATTTAACAAAAAATATATTTGATGTACTAATTCACATTTTTTTGTTGTTTAAATGCATAACCACACTGGTCTCCAAAATGACTGAACCCTTATTTGTTAGGCGTGTTAAGTTACTTGGGCCTTGGAGCGAGATGAAAATTCACATTAAAAATTCAAAAGAAATTAATCTAAAATATATTTTTGATATAATCTACACTTTTTTTAAAAATATATTATAACTATGTTAAATAAACATTAAAATATTCACTTCGAGTAATTTTCAAAATTAGAATGAAATTATTTTTTAAAAATTAATTCTTGATGTATTTTTTTATGAATTATATAATAGCTATAAGGATGAACCTGAATGTTTAATTGAATTAAAATTAGAAATGATTAAAATTTTACCATTTAAAACGACTGGATATCTTAAAGATTGAATTATAACCTTTGATCGATTCTCTCTAAAATATTCATAATGTATGCAATATTTGTTTTCTTTATAAATTGGATAGCTTTAAAAAATATTTAAGTATAACTCTATGAAATCATCTTAAAACATTAAGTTTAAAATAATATTTTTTTTCAACCCGTTTATATTAAAAATGTGGTAAAAAATGCAATACATATTAAAAGTTCCATAGACCAGAATTTTTAAAGCGTGAGATTTTGGAATAGTTTTGTGTCGATGAAAAATTTCTCCAAAATCCTCTACAACTAGATCTAGGCGTATAGTTGAAGGTAATAAACTGATTTTATTTATACCCAATCGTTAGGCAGCCCGCAGATGTAAAAAATTAAAAAAAACGTTCCTCAATATCTGGGGTTCTTCAAATTGTTGTTGACCAAAACCCACTATAAAAAATATAAAATTTACGCGATACCCATACCCCGAATGGGGAAAAACGGAGTAAGAAAAATATTTCCCTCAATTTTTAAAATTTTTATGCGATCCCCACTTTGAGAATTTATGCTCAAGGCGGATTAGGATATAAATCTGTTTTTGTCTCGGACTGCATGTGTAAATCTATATCGGTTCTTTCGAGGTGGCTACACGATCACTCATCAGGCTTATGCCAGTGCTAGGTAGGTATCACTGCCCAAAATAGCGGTAAGGGGGGGCTTACACTAACCTCTTCCCTATCACAAGGATATTGGCTCGCGGACCAATATGAATCTTAAACCTTTATATTATATCAGATAAGATGGATACACGATAAAAATAATTTAAGAAATTGTTGTTTCTTTAAACAGCAATGATGTATTCTTGGGTGGTTGAAGGACTCTTTATTCTCTTTTTTACATATAGATTGTTTAAAATAACACTGCTTTAATTTCTATTATAACTCGACATAGTTGATAACTGTCAATAAACATATTTCTTAAAGAATTTGTTCGCATTCTTTTCAAATAATTTCTTTATTATAAAAGATGGGATATTATTTAATTTTTAGGGAGAAAATAGCATTGATATCAGTATAGATTTCGGGGTTACTTATAGGTTTCTTCGAAATCAGGTAATTCAGTCTCATTGGTATTTCATAACTTTTAACTCTTTTTAGGATTGAATCAACTGATCAATTAGTGCTTCTTTTAAGTAAATATTTTATAGCCTTATAATTAGAGCGAAATATATTAGAAATTTGGGAAATTAATTCTACTGGTTATAATAAATTATACACAACGAACAATGTTAAAACATATTTTATTGAAAAAGATAAACTAATTATTATATTTATGGAGGTATAATTAATTGAAAAGAAATTTAGTCAAATGTTGAAGCTCAATTATCAATCTGGGAGTCCCCAACTAAAACGATACTAACCTCTTTTTTTCCAAAGCTGTTGGTTATTAAAGTTTTTATGGTTATTAACCAAAATAGGATATATATAATGTCAATATTTTACATAAAAATGTGTATGTGACTCTTTTAAACTCCCACGATCTAAATTGTTTATATACTTCTGAGTATAAAAATCTTAAATTCGTCAAAAAAATATGCTCTTTAAGTAAAAGTTCCGCCACGGGGAATTGCCCTGCCTACGTTCATCCGAATTTAGAGGGAGTTCTTTATGCCAATTTAATTGATGATGATTCAAAGGTTTCTTCTAGCTTCTCCGCCAACAATGGTAGAAGTTGGATCAAAATGGACTTTAAATCTTCAACTTCGGAATGTGAAATGAAAAAATGCAAATTCATTTTAAATTTACCATGTGATCCAAAATATGGCTCAATTAAAGGAAACGGTCGGATTAATATTAAATCAGGACATTTATACTACGATGATGAAATTTTAAGTACAACCTTTATCTCATTTGATGGAGGGAAAACATGGAAATACACACCAAGCATCGATTTTCAACCATTAATTTTAAACAGAGGGGGAAATGTAATATTTTTCAAGAAACAATCAAAAAACATATATTTTAGTTTTGATGAGGGAAATTCATGGAAATATTTCCAATTGTTTCCTGAGAATCAACTGATTTTATACTCATCTTCTGGAGGTATAAATAAGGACGAATTTTCCAATGTTGTTACTTCGAACGGCGCAAACATATTTTTTAACATTATAAAATTTTCAAACATTTTCAGTTGAAATCATTTTTATAATAAATAGATCGTCCCTGCCAGACATCAGATTATATCAATTGGATTCCAGAAAGAGTTCATGGAACTTGTTTTCAAGGCAAAGAAACTGTATACGTTATGAAAAAAACAAACAGCCTTTGTGTTGATTCTTTTTCATCTGAGAGGGAAGCAGCGCATAGTCCTTGTCATTGCACGATTGATGATTTCGACTGGTACGACACTAAATATAATATTAGTCGTTTCAATTATTATACAGTAGATGGATTATGTGTTCTTGATCCAGATTCGGGTATTACAGAAGAACCTCAACATTGTAAACCGGGAAGTCATTATGTATCCCACATAGCTGGGTAAGGATTTATATTATAACCTAGATACATAAAACTTTCAGATAATGATTGTGATTCGCATGATATAGACGGCGATTTAAGCAATTTTCACCAAGAATTTTGCATAGCAGACGGTAATTTACTCAAAAATAACATTTTCATAGAGTTAGAAAATTTCTTAATGTTAGTCTCAGATGATAATATTTACATTAGTAAACTTAAATCCGATGGAAGTTCTTTTTCTCAATCTTTTTTTGAACAAATATATTCGAAACCACATAATATATTCTCGTTTCCTATTGCATTTGATTACAAAAATGAAATAATCTATTATTCCAATGAATCTTTTATATACAGAGCAAAACATTTAAAAGATCCTTCAAGGGCAGAGATAACACAAATCTATTCATTGGATAATAAAATTCGATCAATGACATATGATATCACCACAAATTCATTAATATATCTAGATCATAGGGATAATTTATGGATAAGAGATTTGAATACCAATTATTTAGTTTGGGTGTTAACTAGTGTTAGGTCATTTGTTTATCATCCAAAGGATTTGTATAAATAACTTTTTTCATGAATATTAGAGCGTTTGTTTTCCTGACCACCGACAATCAAATTTGCTATTCCTATTTCTTTAAAGATCGAAATTGTTACAAATTTAAAGAATATTTTAATTTCGCCAACTGGGATAAAAATAATGCGTACCTTTATAGTCACCGTGCCGATAAATCTCTAGTTGTTACATCTTTTTACATTGCAATGCCTGATTCCGATTTAAAAGTATTAAAATTTTATATTTATTTCATAGGAGCCAATATTAATACTTAATAATGTTGATTCTTTTGGTGTGATAAATAAGAATCTTTATTTTCTTCAATCGGATAAACTAAGTCATGTTAAAATTACGAACCCTAAAAGGATCACAACATTATCTACGAATTCCAAATATAAATCTGTGATAGCTCACGAGCACAATATAGAATGTATTGTTTCAATAATTAATCTAAGATACTCGCCATGATTGCAAATCTCTTGGCTGTAATATTACATGTATACCAGGAAATTATCCGTACGATCCGGATAAATGCTATTGCCCTCAAGATTCCTTACTAAATCAGGATCAAAAGTGTGTATGTGAGCCAAATAAAGAAAAATGTTTAGGTAATTGTTTTGCTGGTACATAGAAATATATTGTGAGCAATTTT
The DNA here is from genome assembly GCA_009887335.1 of Henneguya salminicola. Lineage (NCBI taxonomy): Eukaryota > Metazoa > Cnidaria > Myxozoa > Bivalvulida > Myxobolidae > Henneguya > Henneguya salminicola. The sequence continues at coordinate 10,913 of SGJC01000667.1, forward strand.
ATTGTCAAAATGCAAAGTGTTTACATGATAATGTTCGTTGTAACAGCATAGATGATTGTGGAGATAAATCAGATGAATCGAATTGTTCAAGTAAATAATTACTATATGTTTTAAGAAATTTGTGAGCCAGAATTTCATTTATGCGAAGAAAAATGTTATCCTAAGCACTTATTATGTAATTATAAATTATTAATAATTAAGGTCATCCAGATAATAAATATGTTTTTGAACCGGAGGTTATAGAAAAAGAACCCGAAGAGGCAGAACAAAAACTACCACAACCTGCAGTAAAATTACCAGGAACCTCTATAGGTAAATTTGTGATTTTACCTCCTAGAAACTACTAAAAAACGATGGCATTATTACTTAATGTTTATTTCTCTTTTTGGAATATTTCTTGTTATGGTACTATTTATTGCTGAAACGAAATTTGGAATTTACAAAAATTTTAAACAGAATGTTTGTTATTTTTTTATTTTGATCAAGATTATTCAAACAAGGCCAAGGATAATATATAGTTTTGAAGATATCGATTCAATTATCGAAGTATAAAAACAAATATTATTAAATATACTTACTAATTGGCTCAGAAATATATAACTTTATGCCAAATTAATATTATTTTTACAGTTTGGGTAATAAAACAATCGAAAATAAAAAACTAAAGCTTTAATCAAGATTGTTGTTGAGATAAATTAATTGAGTAATGGGAAGCTGTGAGTATTTATTACAGATTTTTTTGGTATGTAAAATCGCCATTAAGTCTTTATTTTTCTGTCAATGAAATTAAATTACAGTTAATTTTTATCTTTTAGAGTATTTTAGGTATATTTTGTTCTTTTCTTAGTTTTTAGCTTTTTGGCATATAAATATTGCATAATCAACGAACTTAGATACACAGAACCACACTGAAACATATGGATTACCATTCGTGGATTTGATACGTAACTCAAATTTTACGTTAACCGAATTCACAGATTACTTAGGTTTATATGTATTAAAAAAACTGCAAAAGAACACAACATCTCTACAGAAAAGTATATTTTTTATTGCATGTCTAAAAAGGCAGGCATCATGCGGCAGTATTTTAATCAATATTAATTAGGAAGGAATGAAAAAGATGTGAGAAATATAACAACATTAATAGGTTAAACACTTACATAAAAAAATGTAACGAAACACAGTTATCTGTCTCTTCCCTTGTCTACACAAGTAGAGAATACGAATGAGCGTGATTTCACTGGTATACACTCTGGTATAAAATGAATGGAACGAAATTAAAGATTATCACGTCAGCCAATTGCACGGTTCGAGAATTTTCTAATTCTTTTCCTTGAAATAAAAAATTTTGTTTTCCCAAAAATAATTTCCTGCTAAAAACCGTTTTCTGTTTCACCTTATTCTTTGCCGCCCAATGTTTTTGATAGCATTAAGGATATTATAGCTTGAACAAATTTACGTCGGATAATTCAATATTCTCGATGTCTCTTGGTGTGCCCGGCTACCTAGAAAAATATACACCGTAGATAGTAGTTTCTAAGTTAAATTGCCAGTTGGTCAATTCTTTGCAACAGGGAGGTTATTTTAGGTGACAGGTAAAAAAAACTTATATATAGGAATGAAAGTATTTAATTCTTCCGAGCCTCATGAAACCTTATTAGAATATGCACTAAGGTAGGGATTTTCTTTCTTACTAAAAACACATTAAGCTAACGAGGAAGATGTTTATTGAACTAATCTTTGAAGAGCATACTTTTAACCCAAGTCTTAATGTCCGATTTCATGATTATGTAACATTTTGTTGTAAATTTTCTGAAAACGCCCGGTTTATGGGAATATTCCATTCTGTTAATTTAAAGTCCAAGCTGAATGAAATGTGTTTTAAACCATAATGGGGACCCGACCTCTGAGACTTTGAATTTTGGCGTTGATGCTTTTTTTCTAAAAATTAACTTCCTTCTTTTTATCCATTTTTTTTAATAAAGAGGCTTCATTGCAATTAAATATTTAATCAGATAGATATTCAACCAAAGAAATATTTCTGTCAGCATTTTAAAATTCTCCTGCTGTATTCGTATCCTAACTTGTTTACTCAACCGTGATCTTTATTTTGTAAAAACCTTAAACTTATTGAATTATTCGAATCCTACCCTCAAACTGTAACTTTACCATAAAATTTCATAATATCAGACTTTTCGCCTAAATTCTTATGTTACGGCCAAGACTTTTCAGGGAGCCAACCTGTAAAGCCAGTATTATCCGCTTTAACTCTAATCCTCAAAGCAGGGAGACAAAGTATGTTCGTTAAAATCGATTTTGCTTCTCTGTAAGGTATTTTTGCCTCCTTTTCCTGACTCGGGAGTGTTCAAGAATAGGGTCATGATTCTTAACTATAGCATTTAAGTCGAAATATTTCATAAGAATTTTTTTCATATTTATACAACAGAATTAATTGTAAATTTTCTTTAATTTTAAAAGCCTATTTTTAAGCTTTTCATTTTTTTTTATTTATTCTAATAGTTTCGAAGGCCTTCTCTTGTTGAAAAAATAAATAAATAAAAGCTTAACCATAAAACATTCTTTGCTTAGCAAATTTCGTGTGGGCGAGGTTGGGTTATCAAGAACACTGCAACTCCTCTGTAGATATATTTATACACGATAAAGCTTGTAACGGAAGTTACCAATTTACTTCTACTCCCTACCTAATAGTTTTCACAATTATATCCATTTTTAAGATTTACGTAATTGCAACTTAAAGAAAGTCGAGGATTACATATCTTTTGGTTTTACTACAATATGTGTTTAAAAATATATGTCTTTTACAAAAAGAATTATTGAAATTAATAAGTCAATGTAAAATTTTTAAATCCACAGAAGAATTTCTAAGATTATTATAAAAAAAAACGCAAAATAGTTTTAAGAGCTCTCACATGTCTTATTAGATTTATTTTTTTAGGGGCATGTAATTTATGACCCATTCGAATATTTATTATTATTATTTTTACTACTTTGGGATTTTTAAACTACAGGGTTTACAATTCAAATCGTACCAATTCCATTTAGCAATGCACACCCCTTTAATTCGATATACTTTACTATTTTTTTTAAATGCCTCATTTTCATAAATTGCCACAAAATAATAATTATTTTTGAATAAATTATATTTAATTTTTAACAAAATATTTCCTTTGTTTGGAGGCATTTTTCAATGTAGGTCTTCATATGGGTATAAAAGATACAACAGTCCTTGTATGTTATTAAAAAATAAGAGATGGAAAAAGTTTCTATCTGCCGCTCGAGTGGTTATGGGGCGAGATGTCTCATCAAATGTTTGAACTTGTTAAACGCATGTTCGATGCAATTCAGAAAGGTATACCATGAGAGAAAATATAAAATCGATTGTTTAAGAGCCGAAAACATCTTTTTTGTTTCCTTACATTTAGAAAAGGAAGCATCGTCTAAAATAAATGTGTCCTTTGTCAGATTTATTTCCTTGAGTCTGGATCAAATTAGTTAAAAAACTCCATTATCATTTCTGGCGTATGATCTCTCTAAAAGTTCAAAATAAAAAAGCGCGTTTTTATTTCCACAATATGACCTGTTTATGTTTCTATATCGAGCATACTTGACAACTTTAGTTGTGCGAATGTGTTTGGGAGACCTTCCATATCAAAAGCGCAACGAAACTTAAATTTCTGTATCGTCCGTTAAAAAATCTTTGATTCGTAGAAACTAATTAACCTTAAAAAATTAATTATATATTTTATCGCATTTTTATTGTGAAGACACAGGTTCACCTGTCTTGGTTAATGCGGATTCTCTTATAACCCCATATAAATTTATTTAATTTGTTTGAGGTCGTTGTTATGCTAACAGCTGTTGAAAATATTTCGATTATTTTATCTTTGGGGGTTTTTAAAGATATCTTACAATTTTTGCCGTGCAGGTCAAGCTAAATATGAATATGAGCTTGGGGTAATTAAAATTGTCTTAAAGAATTGGATACCTTTTTTTGTGTCCTCTCCTTCGGAATCTTAAATTTTACTGCGCCGATAAACTTTATGTCTAAAACACTGAAGAAGTTAAGTTATGCCTTTTTGCGAATTCCCTGGATCAGTTTATTTAATAAATATTTTTCTTTGTTCATTACTTTAGGAAATTTTTGAAAAGGCGCAATCTTAATAATGAAGGTACCCGATTTGAAATAAAAACTTTGGTTAAAAATTTTTATTATTTTCTGTAAATATTTTGAAAAAATCGTTTGATTAAAACAAGTAAAGCTTGGTTTTTCTAAAGTTATGTGAGATAAAAATTTGAATGTGCCCGTTTTGAGCCGTAACCGATGTATAATATCATACCCTTAAAATTGTAAAAAAAATAAGTTTGATGAAAATTTTCAATGTATTTTAAGTATAAAAAACAACACTTGGTTAACAATTTGTTATTATGATTGAGTCACACTAATATATTGATGCCGGGTTTTACATCTAAAGTGGTCAAATAATCGAATTTTTGTTTGTCTTCAAAATATTTATTGTTTGTGATTTATAAAATAAAATATTAGCAGCAAGTTTAAATGTTGCATAAAAATTAAATTTCGAACAAAATCTGATACCAGTAAGCCTTGCTCGAAAAATTGCTCCAAACGTTGGTAATATATTTGTATTTGCTCGCTATTAGCGGATGTGTCCGCTCCCCCTGTCAATCCTTTAAATAAGTTTATCATTTCCCATAATTGTGTCATTATGTCTGAGGTAAAACTTTACCTGGAAGAAAACCTCATAAAATTGGTTCAGAAAGGGAGAGTAACGAGGGTAATGCTTAATGCCGAATGAATTTTGGTCATAGAAGGAAAGATTACTGATAGGAAACACAACATCGTTCATTACCTAAGTAATTCTCATTTTCTCACAATTTAACAAATTTAACGGTCGAATTGCTTGAAAATAAAAGCACTCTTATTTTTCAATATTGCCTCATTGTGAACAATATGTGTAAAACATACAGCCAATATCATAGATATAGTTGGTCCCCTAGTTGAGGCTTCTAAGTGATTGAGCGATTGATATATTTTACATGAATCATATGCACGAAGCACATGGAGGTTAAAATGACCTTTGCCAATGTAAATTAAGTTGTTGCAACAAAAATTTAGAATTATTCATGAATCATCTTGTAAAGCATTTTCTTTCTATATTAATCTCCTCACAATTTTTACTGACGAGCACTGGTTTTGTCATTTCGAGGTTCTTTTTAGGAAATTTAACATCCTAAAGACTGGAGTCTTAGTTTATTATATTTGAAGACTTTTTTTTTTATCCTTAGGCTTATGCTCAAAGTGTAATTATCATTAACGATATTTATTAGCCCTTGTTGAATGTTTTTAGTGAGAATTATTCTTCTAGTTCCTCCTCTATTCTTATTCTCAGAACTTCACCACTTTTGAAATTCCTGCAACATTTTCAAAAAAAGTCGTGCGAGTAATATCTAAAAGATTGGGCACTTAACTTCACAATGTGTTTTTCGTTGATGGCTGGCCACCCTAATTTCTGTTTTTCTGAAATTGTTTGAATGAATTTTATAAATTCTAATTTAATTAAAAATATATAGTATGAAAATCAAGGGAAATCAATTTATAAAATATGCGAGACCAATTTGAATATTTTGCTTGATCAATTTGAATGTAAATTCAGGTAATCAGAACCCGTTTTTCCAAATAATCTTTCCATTAGTTTTTTCATAAAATTTAGCGTAAAATATATTTAATTTTTAAGATTTAATGTAAAAGAAGATATTAAAAAATTTATTTCCCCAAAAGCCGTTGATGTTTAGGTTTTTTTCTACCACATTTATTTCATAAAAAACAGTTTTTTTTAACTTTTTTACACTTTTGGACCAGTAGTTGAAGCCCAGTGTCAAAAAATATAGTTGAGATAAGCTGTTATTTTCATAATTTTGTCTTAGCTAAACTCATTTAAGCCTTTTGCTGGTGGATAAATGCATCGTTTAGAGCAGTCATTTCGAAAACACTCTTCTTTAGATTAGCTACTGTAATTGTTTTAACTCTCACGAAATATTTTTACAAAGAAATATTACTGATTCAGAGTTTAGGGTGTCTATTTATCCGATTATTATTTTTTCCTAGTTACAAAGTGTTATTGGAGATAAGGACGGGAATCTTCTCAGGGAAGTTATTTTTATTAATTATTAGGAAAATCTTTTGTTTTATATATAATTGCATCAAAAGTTTAATCAAGAAAATTCAAAAATTTTATTCAAGAACCAAAGATTATGGGGTTATATAGCTCTAATCTTTAGCTAGAGCAGAAAGACCTTTCACCCTATTTAGCACAGACTGTATTTAAGGGTGCTTCTTCTTTTTTCGTTTTTTTGTATATTATTAACCCTTGAAAATTTTATAAAAATAATAAAAATTTACAAAAAAATAGTTGACAAGCAGATTTAGCTTTTTTTTATATTTATATTATTTTAATTCTATTTATCGTATACTCTAAGACCTAACGGCTCGCAGAGTTCGAATCAGAGTGTGAAAGAATGTATAATTTTTTTTTACGTATACACACTGCTTTTTTACACATAAGCATCAGGCTTGCCGCTTTACTTCCTACTAAATAATGAAAATAATTTCAAAAACAGAATTTTAACAAAGATCGACATTTTTTGAGGATATATAGGTGTCAGCTTGACTCGCATGCAAAATACCATTTTTAACATTTTCAATTTCTTTTTATCGAGAAATATGATTATACTGTTCATGTAGCAAAGAAAGATAATTCGAAAGTTCATTCAAGGATATTCTTCCTCCTCATTTCTAATTAAATCAATTATTTCTTCATTGTTTTAGATTTATGGTTTCTTCTTATTGATAAATGCTTAAAAATGAAGTCATATCATAATAAGGATCGAATAAAAGTCAGACAATTTTTTTACATCGTTGTGAGCCCCGAAGAATTTTGAATAGGGACAGAAAATAACTCATTTAGTGTAGAAGTAATACGAATTTGAAGAGGAAAAAATCCGAGGTGTAGTGTGTATCATGGTTTTCTACCCATTATTTAGATATATTGTTGCTCGTTTTGAATTAATTAGGAAATTCAGCATCTGAAGAATCAACAAACTACGAGCTTTAAAATTTATTGACTGGATTTTAAAAGATTTGATTATTCCAGCCTCCCTTGGTTGTATAAATATTTCTTTAGTTGTATGCGGAGGAATTCAACGTTGGATAAATTTTGTATTAGTCTTGTATAATATAATATAATCAACGATCAATTTTTTTTTTAAATTAAGTCACCATATTTCGATATTAAAATTATTTAGACATTTTATAAAAATATAGCTTTTCGTTCATATTCTGAATTTGAAAAGGTGTGCGCTATTCTAGAAATTCTATAATTTAATAGCCTTTTTTTATTTTGACTCTCATCTCATTAACTTGATAAAATGAAATTATGCAGGTGCACGAAAATCGTAAAATAGAACAGTTTCATCTAGATTGAACTATTATAAATAATTGCCGGAAGTTTTCTTATTACAGACAATCAATCTTTAATAGTTTTCGGAAAGGCAGAATTTTTTTTGCTGTACAATTTTGTGTCCTGCAACAGGCTAAGTATTTTAAAGCGATTACGCAATTCGATTGAAACGAGAACATTGAGATATAAATTTTTTATATGAAAAGGTAATACTCTTTGGCAATGATCGAAAATATTAAATAACTAAGAAAACATGCATTCATCTGAGAAATTCAAAGTTTTAGGAATTCAACCAATCGTGGAAATATTGGAAACAATCCTAGATTTGTCTAGTCTTCATAAATCAAATGGATCATTTTCCATGCTAATTTCGCCTTAAGAAGCTCTTTTATCAACGATGCCCCAAATATAGTAAACATATTTATTTATTACTAATATAAAAACTATGTTAACGTGTGTTTTGTTCACATTAGATGAGAAATAAAATTTATCTCTTAATGTGTACAGGAGGGCTAATTTTTATTTCTCTTCATATAGTAAAAAATATTTAAGTTTGTCAACGAAGATAAATTTTATTGTCTTTCGAGTTCATTTAGCCGATTCTATGCAATACGCTGGTGATTATTGCGGCTTCGAATCTGTTATAGCAATATAGCATTTTTTCTTTAAATTAAACTATTTTTACTTTGAATTAACCGATTTTTTTCAAATATTTTTTTTTTGAATTACTCATTCTTTTTTTTAGCAAAATAGTTATTTATAAGACATATC
>SGJC01000668.1:0-24567 GCA_009887335.1 Henneguya salminicola
CAGGTCATACTATATACGACATCCTGAGTAAGAATTTATTAAAATCAGAGTGAAATAATCACAGATGAGGGGGGTCCCCAAGTGCATTTCAACCTAAAAAACTAATAATTGTCAATGCAAGTACGTTAACAAGTAAACGTGGTCTCCAATAAAATTTTAGCATCTATAATAGAAGAGTAGCCACCCCATAGAGGCGCACTGTGTAAACAATCATGGATGTTATAAAAAAACTATAATTTTTTATAAAGTCTTAATTATATGACATTTGTGCAAACGTAAATATTTATTTCTTTAAAGGCAAAAGTTGGAACTGCATCAAAAAGACTGCGATCGTAGTTTTTACGTCTTTTCTCCAGCTTTTTTTTCAAGGTGTATACCTTCCTATCTGCAGCGTTTTGGAGTTAACTTACCATTGGTTGGAAGCAGTTAAACCAAGGCCTTTTGTAGTAATAGCAGTCTTTTCTTTGGCAAACATGTCCCACGACTTTAAACACTTAAAAAAACTTGCATCCGACATCTTAGAATTCCAGGATATTTAGTAGGCGGTCGCGTAATTGCAATCAAAATTGATGATGCTTTATTCGAATAAAAAAAATCATACAGTGGACACTCAGTGAATGGAGTTTTGATGCTGGGAGGTGTAGAGCGATCTAATGATTGCATGATTTTTATTATTGAGGTTACTGGTAGCACCGCTTCTACTCTCCTAACTGTCTTATTAACTCACGTGAGATCTGGAACGAAGATAATCAATGACGGCATCTGGAGTTGCAGTAGTTTGTCAGACACCTCTAGCATTTGACTGTTATAATTCTGCAGAAATGTTAGATTCTATAAGGAGGGCACGCGCCAAAACAATAGGCAGCCCTCGAAATGGCGTAAAAACTAGAATAGGGCCAAGAACTAGAACATCTCGAAATATTTAAACGGGCAAAAAACCTCAGGAGAGGAATAACGATTTTCTGGGTGAATTTTAGTGGAGACTAAGGGATAACCTTGACATGTGGAGTCAATTTATTAATGAATTAATAAAAGTAGAATATATATACGTTATGATATTTTTTTTCAAATTTAATCGCCTCTGTTTTTCTTTCATCGCGACTCTGTTTTGTGGTAAGTTAGTTTTTTTTAATTTTAGCCGAATTTTAATTTTTTCTGTTTTTTTTTAAATAATAAAATCAAATATTATTATTTTTTTATTGTGTATTAGTAATTGCGAGCGTTATCTATAAATGTCACAGTTGCGCAAATTAGAACAATGGCGCACATTTTAATTTTAAAATTGGGTAAATCACGTGATTTCGTCTAAAAAATCTTTTAATTTTACAAAGAACTTTCATAGTAAAATTGAATTAACAAAAATTTTAAACTTGAAATTTAATTTTGCGCAAATTAAAATAGTTTTATTCTTTAACCGGATTCCTCTTAGTATTACCCCTCTTTTTCTTTCTTTCGGAGGTAGGCGGGGGTAATTTGATTAGACAACATAGAAGAACATCAATTTAAAAAAGTTAAACCTGACCTTTTAACATAAAATTAAGGAACTTACAACATGGCATTTTCCCTCGTGTGCCTTTTGGAGAGATTATAGTAATATTATACCCCAAAATTAAATCTTTGGGAATACACAAGGAACAAGTTTTAAACTAAATATCTTAACGTCTAAAAATTTTAAATTGAACTTTCTCCAAATTTTTAGCGGTATATCGTAGTTATAAAATATATACTTATTCAGAATGAACAGTCGCACTAACAAACGTTCACATGAACAAAAATCATAATTTTTTTAATTTTCATGTTTTTTTTGCAAATTAAAGTTATTAATGCGTATTTTTTGAATAATTTATTTGATGAGAAATATTTCTATTTCTTAATTTTGAATTACATAAGATACCGCCCGCCAGTGTGTAACCGGCGGTAAGTTGATTTACCTGAAAAGAAACAGACTAATTGTTACCTAGCCTATCTAGATTTTAGTTTTTCAATATTTCTCGTGCTTTCATTTTTTTATTTCCCATTAAATAGTATTCCGTTGACGTAAAAATAATAAAAGAATAATAATTAACCTGCTTCAACAATTGAAAGTATCCAGTTTACCAATTGTGCGCCGCCCGCCATCTTCACATCTCAAATGAGGCGCTGAACTCTTTACAACAGTAAATAATCGACAAATCTGTTCATGGATTTCTTTCAAAAATCTTTCCCCGATACCTGACCTTGTATCACAAATAGGAGATCTCTGATACAAAATTCCCACCTCTTCATTATTTTACACGAATGCTTCCTCCGCTTAAGAACCTTAAAATTTATTTCTCCTTGGAAGAATCGGCAATTTTACATCTAATCGAAAAAGAAGTAATCCAGCAACCCACTAAATGCCCTAATTGCCACAATTCGAGAATCAGTTGGCGAAAACTAAGATGGCGCTGTACCAACAAAAAATGCCGAAAAGATGGTCCATGTTTAATGAAACTTTTTTTGATTGCACTCGCATATCAATAAATGAATTGTTAAACCTATCATATTTCGGCTCGCCAGGAGATTGGTGGAATTCTGTCGCATCCAACCAAAATATGGATTATGCCCCAAAATCTAGACATGACAAAAAAAAAATTAGTAAATATCTTTTGAAAAATGAGACTGAAATATCGCATACAAAAAATTAGTGAATTCAATGAATTGTAATTAATTTCAACATTTATATGCTTCTTTGTTGAAATATACTGTCTCCAATTGCTTCAATAAAAATGCTTAATAACTATTTACTTCAAGTAATTATTCAGTTTTGTAAAGCCCTTCTTATCATACTAAGTATTTTTATTAAATTATCAGAGTTTTAAAGCAGGCTTAAAGGAAACCGTGTCGATGATATAAATACGCGTCTTAAGTATATAGCTGAGGTTAAAACGTTCTACTAGTTTTTTTCTTTTACAATCTAGATATATTTTTAAAGTATTTTTTTTATACATTAGGAAATGTGTATGCACGCATGCGCTAAGATTTATCTGGATATATTCTTTCTTTATAACCTCTCCTACCCTTACCGAAACTCTTTTTTAGTTCAATTCAACGCACAAGTTTTTTGAGCTACCACCAGCATTCCTCTTAACGAGGATATATTTTTCGTGCCTTAATAACCTAGAAATTACCTAAAGTTTAATCCCCCTTGCCCTGCGCAGTCTTCGCTTTCTGACTATCGTGCTCTTGAAGATTATTAAATATTCACATAAATATTAAGTTCCTGACATATTATTACTTCATCGTTAACAGACATATTTTTTGTAAAGAATATAAATGCATCCAATTCTATGTGGCCGCCTAAAATTCAACCTCATAAACAAAAATAAAAGGAAATACTTACTATAAATTCAGTTTCTGTTTTGCCAGTATTATGCACATTATATTTTCAGGCTCCCACCTATTCGAGAACCAATGACGATGGAGTAAGATGACCCTACCTTTCAAACAAGACAGGAGAGTTTTTTCCCCTTTATAATACTACCTAGAAAGCCAAGCGTCATCTTATATTTCTCCCAGCAATGACAGACTCGAACTGCAATCAAAATGTGTGCCTTTAAATCGGCTGGTAAAAAGGCAAATAAAGATCCTAAAGACACACCATCAAATCTAAGCAAGGTAGTTCTCCCACATTTTTTTTAATGAAAAAAAGTGCCACGAGAATAAAAAATGAACTAAATTAAACAAAAACCAAAAATAAAAATTTGCAGATCGAAGAAGATTTTGTGTGTTTATAACGCTATATTTTTTGTAATAATAAAAGTATTTCGGAAAAAGAAAAATTACTGACTTCATTAATACACTCTGTTATTATATTAGGGGGAGGGGTGGTCAACTACAAAAATAAAGATAGTAGATATTAGACCTTGAAATGTCTATCATTACAAAATATTATAAAGTATATTCATATAATATAAGGGTGCCTAAGACACACCTACGATTTTACAAATATTTTGGGGCTTTTAAGGTGACGTCTTATTCGCCAATATATGCGGTAAGGGATAGTATATATTCCTGAATTTATCCTAATTTGATGTTAGATTCTCTTATAGGGGCATGGAGGACTAGAAAACTCTTTCGAGCATGTCAAATAGGCATTTTTTATGGTTTGTTTCAAATAAAATTTTTTGGCCATCAAGAAGGTGTAAAAAATAAGGTAACAACTGGAAATCCGAAAAGCAGGATGAAGGAAATGTGGAGGCATAGATAGGAACTTTTCTTTCTATATTTCTCAATTTTTATTACAGCCCCTAAACACATGTGGTCTTCGTTTTCAAGGGGAAAGTTAACTCCTTTCCAATTGACAAGTTCTGGATGTTTTTTTTTTAATATTTACCTTCAGTTAGTTAGTTCAAGTGGAAATACTATTTATCAGAATAATTGCTGGATTTGAGAGTAAAAACAGATAATATTAAATTTTTTTTCAGTGCCCCCACATTAGAACTTAGCTTTGTTTACCATAAAAGGCCCATCATTGTTACAATATAATAAAGAATAGTAGCTTGAAATTCTTTCGATTCATTTTCGATTGTTGAAATCATGCATAAAACAAATATCCTTTAATAAACCCACCTAGGTTTGTGTGAATGATTTTCTTCGATTTATTTAGATGCATTCAATATATATCTTTTATCCTGGCTCTGCCGTGCGGATTATGTCTGATTAATGTGTATAATTAGTATTTATCTATCTCAGTAGGTCTTACAAAACATTTATCATTGGAAAGATAAGAACTTCACCATGAAACTTATAAAACAGTTTTCGAACTATTTTATTTATTTCATCGACTGATATCGAAAACATTAATGGTCCTCTTATATGGAATTCTACTGTTTTCCAGTTAACATTATCCAACGCAGTAGAGAGCATCAATCGGAGTAACTGATGACTAGTACCCGCATCTATTGGAATCCTATACATATCTAAAATACGTTTTTTTTGTTTTTTTTTGTACTCGGCCTGGATGTGTAAAACTTTACTGGTCTCTTTTGAGAAGGGCTTCACGGTCCCGCGGTCTGCCCATGCAGGCGCCAGGTAGGCACCACTGATATGATTCAGCGGTAGTGTGGGGGTCTCTCCCACTCAACCTCTTCCCTCTAGGTACGCCGTACCACAAGGGCATTGGCTCATCTAAAATACGTACCCTTATAAAGTGAATTACGTTTGTCCCATGAAATGCCAGTTTTCAATGTTCCTGATCATACTGGGTAAGTTGGGTTCTATCTCATAGCCAAAGAGAGGCTCAAGGAAACCTGCCCACATAAAGAAGTTGTTTAAACTACTGATATTTTATAATTCCCGGCCGTGGTTTGTTCCCTTTTGATGTAAAGAAGGCATTCAGCCCCCATCAGCAATTTAACATATAACAACGTTATATATATAAGCTTAAAGCGGGAAGCTATATTTAGCCAACTCCTTGGAGGGTATGACTGGCAAAATAGGCGATAATATGAGATATCGCTGATTTAATCTCTTTCGAATAAGGTCGCAGTGCTACTGAGATATTGATCCCCTGTGTAAGCTCTTCAATATATTTAACCTTGTAAAACTTAATCTAACAAACTATCATCTGGGTTAGGAGGCTCAAGTACAGTTGGTATTTCCGTGAGCTCAGCGATGTTAAGCCAACGTTGAACGCGTCAAAATTCGGGCGGTATTCTTAAATTTTAATGTTATCTTGTACTTTATATATGATTGATGGCGTTGTTATCTACAAGAATAAAAGTCAGTTAGGGTCAGGTAAGGGTATGATTCATGAGGGACGAGGACTTATAGGGCAAAAAAAATTATATTTTATTTTAGTTATCTCCACAATGGTCTTAACTGACCGATTTAGATCCCACTAACATAATGATTGTGTAAAAAGGCAAAGAAAAAAAAATATAAATTTAAATTAAGACGAGTCAGTCACTCTAAATTTATTTAATTATATATATTTTAGTATCTTTTTTTCTTTTCTTTAAAACGAGAATAGACGAGAAACCAACCTATTCCACCCAGTGATCCTAGAATTGCTCCAACGTAAACTTGTGATAAGGTATGATAATTATGATATATTCTACTGTAAGAGACAAAAACTGCCAGTCCAATCAAAAATGAACAGAAAATTAAACGCTTAAAAAAATGAAGATGTTTTCTTAATGTAAATATGAAAAACTACTTATTTATCACACAAAGAATAAGAAAAGCAACAAAAAAAAAGATAAATTGAGTATGCGATGATGGCATTCCATAAGAACTAAATTTGTAACCTAGATGGTAAGATAACAAAAAATACCCAATGGAGGGGGTCGTGATTGTTTCAGCACATTTTTAATAAATTTACTTGAAATTTCGTTCAAGAAAAGACCAATTAATAAAAATAGCTAAATTATAGAAAAAATTGAAACATATTTTTTTTTAAATTTGCTAAAAGCTAATAATGTAGTCAAGCCAACAATGATAAATACTGGAGAAAGTGCGGATATGGATAGAACCTTACCAAAAATATCGCCTTAAATAACATAATTGGTTTATACCGGTAAGGTATTCCACGTAGGTAATCTCGAAAATTTCCATAAACTACAAATCCGTAATCACGCAATAAATAATAAAAGCAATGCGTTGTTTACGTTATTTTATAATGGATTTACGCATGCATTCTTCTAGTGCTTGTTATCGATGTATATCAACAGAAATAAAATGAATAAATTTTAAATAATTTTAAATTTAATTAATTAAATAAAATGGTTAAAGTTAATTATCATAACTGCCACGCGCCGCGCGGCGATAATAATGGCTTCTATTTTTTTAACAGATTTAAATAAATCATCATATTTCCAAGCTTCGAATTAAAAACTTAAATTAATTTTTCTTTCAAATATAAATCATTTCCCGCGATGTTTACAAGAAACTATTCCGACGATCTACCGAGTGTTTTCGTCGTCATTCAAACTCCCCTAAGGAACCATAAAGAAGATTTTTAACCATATTTCTTCCCTATCAAAAGAATTTGTCATGTTCCTATGAGAAACTTGCTCTTTAAAGGCATTCCAGAATCCTTCAATTGTATTCGTGTGAAATTCAGTTACTGGATCTCGAAATGCAATGGAATGGGTTTAATAATTTTCCAAAATCCATTAACTCCGAAAGCAATCGGCAATAACGATCGAACCTGCAAACATATGAGTACGTATTATTGATACTAACGTAATTTCCGTTCTATCTCGAACCTCTCCCAATAATATTTTACTTTCTGGGTCCCTTCTACTCCCATAAAACATATGCACCTCTAACTGGATGGCCCGGTAATATTTATTTTTCCAGTGTTTAGACTCATCTATTGTGATCGTGTTTCAACGTTCTCCGATCTGAAAATGGGCAAAATCTAAACTGCCGCATACTAATTTTCTTCTATAGTTTTATATTCTGACATCGTATATTGACAGCGTCCTGGGAATGTAATCGTTTGCTTACTTTTTGATCCACATTTCCAAAAATTGGCCAACATCAAATTTCATATCAAGGAAAATTTAATTTTTTAAAGAAAGTTACATTATTAAATGGATACTTTAACATACAGTTTTTCTTGAGCTCTTCCAATATTTAGTTTATAAAGCAAGATTTATGAAGGCATATATATATCCCACGCATGCGTATAGACACTAGTGTATATTTTAAAAGAGATATTAAGATGCATTTTCTTTTGAAATAAAATGTTGTAAATTACATGTAATTGGATTCATATACTTTGATCATGTTCTAAAATTTATTTTACACAGTAAACCATTCTTAAATGATCAAAGAATTTTATATGAAAAAAGCTTAATTTCTTCAATAAAATATTGCTATAAAAAAATTGCTGAATCTCGGATACAGAATTCTCCCCTCGCCATTATTTTACACGCATGCTCTTTATATATTAATGCTTCTTCCGCTTAAGAAACTTTAGAAGATATTTTTCCTCTTAAGAATCGACAATTTTATATCTAATCGAAAAAGAAGTAATCCAGCAACCAACTGAATGGGATAATTCCTACAATTTGTGAATCAGTCACCAAAACAAAAATGGCGCTGCACCCAAGAATAATGCCGAAAAGAATGGTCCATGTTTAATGAAACTTTTTTTTGTTTGCACTCGCTTATCGAAATATGAATTGTTAAACCTATCATATTTTTGGCTCGCCGGGGGGGGGGGGGATTCTGTCGCATTCAACCAAATTGCTAAAAACAATACTAAAAATTGTTAAATCAGCTTAAGATCATTATTGAAGTTGTACGGTGCGAGTGGCAGGAAATTGAACCCGATCCAATTAAATAATTAACTAAAAAAGTTGTGGACAAATTATTTTAAAAAACAAAAATCGCGCATTTTTAACAAATTACGCATGCTTAAATTAAATTACGATAAAAGCATTATATTTTTTTTCATAAATTGTTAACTTCAATAAATTATACTTTTATAAATGAGCAAAAATCTGGATTAATTTCTATTCAACTTAAAATCCAGAGAGAAAGGAGAATAGTTTATTTGTTAAGCTCGGCGCATGCCTTTTCTATTTTTGTAGTGGCAAACCTATTGCGCACAAGGTAAATTAGAATTGTACTCCCTTTTATCTATCAATTTTCAAACAAACAAATATTTTTTATCTTTTCATAACATTTTGTTGTTTATAATTTCTAAATAAATCAAAAGTAAAAATATTTTTGTATGGTCTTGTATCCTAAACAACGAATCCTAAGTATTATTCATTTTTTTTAATGGTAGTGAGGCAGAATGTCCAGAGGACCCCTTCGAGTCGCTGATAGCCGTCGTCTCATCATTAATTGTTTATTTTAATCGATCAACAGAGATAGTATTAACTTCACCACCTACATCTAGCTTGAAAGTTTTTGATTCATGTTTGATAACACTTGATGGTTTTTCATATGGGCTTTGAAGGGATTTTCGAAATGTGTCAATGCATACAAAAACGTATTTACATGTGTAAAAATCTTATAGTCAATTTTAATTTGGCCTGCTTTCATAATTGATGATCTAGAGATATTAGTACGTGAAGTCTTACTTTTTTCTTAGAGTTAAGAAAATAAGGTTATTGACTCATTTTCTCAGGGAGCTAAGGCTAAGAAATCGCCAGAAACAGTAAAGAGGGATGCATATACTAGCTCTGCTAAAGATATCTTAATATATTTTCTGGTTATGGTACGGATCCCAATCAGCACATAGGTAGCTCATCTATCCATCTTGATTGAAAAAAGCGGGCAGCAGAGGGGGCGCTTCGATGAAAATAGCACCGCCGAACTATCCGTTAGCATACGTATGAAAGGCTATGGTGCAGTATAGTTGGATTTCTACAGGCTGCAACATGGCAGACCCAAGATCTGGCTACATTTCTGTTGAAACTTCAAAATGAGCTCCCAGTTTAAAATAAATTCCCTGGCATAACTCGTTTTAGATGTACCCGTTAGGGAGGGCGGCTTCATGTCCCCTCGTAAAACGGTCAGCTATAGTTAGTATGCGCGTATAGCGTAGACATTAGTAGGAATTCCGCAATGTCTATATTGACGAGACAAAATATTCGAATGAGTTAATTCTACTTCCCTAAGCGATTTCATGTGAAAGTGTGTCTTTGACTTTTGCTACGAAATGCAGAAGTAAGCCTGTGAGTCAATACCATAGGGATACGGTGTTCATCAAGGGAAGAGGTTTGGTTTGTGGTTTGAGAAATGATAACTCAACGCTACTGCTGGCCCTGGACATAGTGCCTACCGAATGCCGGCAGGGATGCAAAGGGAGATCGTGAAGCCCCTCTGGAAAGAGATTAGCAAGGTTAACCACATCCAGTTCGAAACAAAATAAAAATTTCTCAAGCAACAATAATTTACATAAACATGATAGGTGTAGGACTCGCATATATTAGAAAATTACACATGCATAAACTAAAACGACACGTCACTATAAAATATTTGCTTTTACGTCCTTTTTTATTTTTTTTTTATTTATGAATAAAATTTTAGCTTTGTAAAAACCATAAATTCTTTCCGTTAAAAGACTATTAATATCAGTATATAGACAATCATTTGACGGTTTCCAGCAGACATCAAAACCACCCTTCCGCAATGCTCCTTTTGAAAACCAAAACCCATCTAGAGGCAAAAATCCGGTTAAATTAAAGCAATAATAATTTATCATTTATTTTTTTTAGAAACCCCCTAAATTCTTCTGTTAATTTTGACTGAATTACAATCAATATTCGATTTTACTTTTTTGATTTTTGTGCCTAAAAAAATTGAAATACTTGAATAAAAAAAATAATTTTGAGGATTCGAAATAAGGTTTAGACTTTCTATTTTAACAGGCCAAAAAATATGGCTTATCACTTTCTTAAGTCGTCGAGGGGCAATTTTTCTAAGATCTTAGCCTCATTTAATCTATTTTTTTCCTTGATAAAATATAAATTTTTTACTGGGATCTATTTAACAAAAAATCATATAACTCCCATATTCTTAGTATTAACATGTTTTCATAAAGATTGGGCCATTTATAAATGTCCCTCTGTCTCAGAATAGAAATATTATCCTGCCTTGATGTATAATAAGTTATTCAGGTTAATAGTTTTCACCCTTTACACAGTACGATCTTTCCAATTGAATACATAAATATACCTTTAACAGCTTTGCAACAAGCAGACAACAATTTACACTCCTGCTAAACAAATTTTAATGCTTTTTTTAGGTACGTCAATAAAAAAAATATTCAAATTTCAGATTACTAGGTGGTTTTTGTCCGCGGTCGCGGCCCGTCTTAATTCACGTTCCACTTGATTGATTTTTTTTTTACTTAGCTCGCTTCGCTCCTCGTCATATAATATCAAGGGAAGAATTATTGGAAGTTTTTGGGATTTGGTCATGGTTCACCTAATAAAAAGAACTTGTGAAGATCGGAGATATAGAAGAAGGTAGTCATGACTCGTCTAAATGGAAGTTTCACTTCCCTGACTCGTAGTAATCAGGGAGAAAGATAAAAATTTTTTAATGGAACTTGATTTATGCCTTGTTGTGACTTTAATTCATGGTTCAAACTTTGAAAATAGAAATTCCGTCATTAGAAGCACTTAAAAAAATCATAGTAGGCTTTGAGAGTGATAGACAGACAGAATTGTTTTAATATATTAATGAATTAAAAACAATCATTTCAAAATTAAAAATTAGTCGAAGCCGCCATATTAGTTTTATACCGCGCATACTCATACGCGATTGTGCGTGACAGACAGACTGAATTGTTTTAATATATTATTATTAAAATAATTAAAAATAATTCTAAATAATTTCAAAATTAAAAGTTAGCTGAAGCCGCCGTATTAGTAATATACTGCGCATACTCAGACGCAATTGAGCGTGACAGAAGACATAATTGTTTTAATATACTTATATCATTATTAATTAATTAAAAAAAATCTAAATCATTTAAAAATTAAAAATGAGACGAAGTCGCCGTATATATACCGCGCACGCGCGGCTGAGCATGACGGACAGACAGAATTGCTTTTATATATTATTAATTATAATATTTATATCGTAGCGTTTAGAGAACAACTTGTTCGTTTTTATAATATATTATATGATATTATACTTTCCAGATATTCATATTTAACTAAAGCCTCAAAAATAATAATTTACTTCATTCCTTTTTAGTAATAATTCTATAAATTTTCCCTTTTTAATACGAAGCGGTTTAATGAGCTCTTAATACAGCACTGTGTTTTTCAGTGGTATTTTTTTTTGTATTTAAAAGCTATCAGTTTAAAAATTAGGGAATCAATCCCAACAAAGACCTACGTGAGTTTATAATTCTAGTTAAAAAAAATATATTTGTTATTTCGGCCGGAATTGTTAAAACCCGCTGCGTCTTGTCCTTCTCGGAAAAAAAAATTATTTCTATAAATGGTTAACTTATCGAAGATTAGTCATTCGCATATAAATCAATGTATTTTACATTAAATAATTAATTAAATCGAATTCGTATTTAATTCATTTGTCGGATCTAGTTTTGGAGCCGATAATTTTTCACAGCTTAATTATTACTTTAAACACGAAAAATTTTAAGATTTCCAAATTTATGTGTTACGCTCTTCAAATCCTCATAAAAATACACAATAATTTAGCAGTTGCGTAAACGATGTGAAAAATAACACTGCATTTTTTTTTAAATTGAAAGGCCTTTAAAAACGATGAAAATAAAAGGCGTTGAAATTAGATAAAAGCGTTGACTTGTAAAATATTCATGACTCTTAATAAGAAGCAAGCAATCATCTTGTCTATCCTCCATGGTCTGAGAACTACATACTGGACATATCCCCACGCTGGGATCATGTGTTATATTATTTTTATTTTCTTACTTCCAAAATAGATTTGTTTATTTTTAATAACTTTAATCGATTTTTCGGGTATAATCGGCTGTATTGTATGTTCATTTTTTTTATCCTTGAAATAAAATATTCATCAAAAAATAAATAATGCCAGGGTTCTACGGGAGGAAATAATATTTTGTAGGGAGACTAATATTCAGTATGTATGGTTCATACCGGTTGCTAAACAAAAGCCGTATATAATAAATTGTAACTCCCAACTGTGAATTTCTACATCCTTTTATATTTCAATTTAAACTAAATTTTTAATTTAATCAAACTTTTGTTTTACTCTCGCCGAAAGATTTTTTTTTATTGGGATGTAGCTAAGAAACACGATTTTTATTGTCCTCTGAGTCTTATCCATCCCTCCCGAATCTTGTCCATACCTAACCATTAAGGAATTTAGTACTCGTGAGAAAAAATCATACATACTATCGTATAAAAGAACATTACTATGAAGACACCACCCGAAATTTGACGTAACCGGTAGTTGCTTAACTTCACTGATATCTTCGGAATAGGTGTTATCAACTCTGCTATCACACCCTTAAATATTTTTTTATATTAAGGTAATAAAAAATAGATTTGAAAATAGTATAATTTTTATGGGTTTGATATTTTATTTATATATCAAAGATATTTATAGGAAGTGAACTAAAAATAGCAGAAATTGTTATGGAAATTATATCTAAAGCCAAAGACACTATAAAGGAGAAGAAAAATAGTGTCGTGAATAAATTAATACAAATACCCAAATTAATATTAAAATTTCATATTGATGGCGATAGTTCATTAGTAATGAACATCATAAATGTCTCTAACACTGTGATTGGTGGGGGAATTATTTCTCTTCCATATGCAACCCAGAAAATAGGCTTACCTTTGAGTTTATTTTTGACTACCTTATCTTGTCTTATTACTGGATACACTTCTTATATATTAACTTTAGTTTCAATTAAATATAAAACATCGTCTTACCGAGAAATTACGAAGAAAAATCTTGGAAATTTTTTCTGGATCATTCATGGTCTTTGTACAATATGGTTATCTTTATCTATCTGTATTGTTTATTCACTGGCCATAACAGACAATGTAGCTAGTGTTTTTAAAGCTCTACTACCCATGGCTCCTATATTTCAAAACAAGATGCTTATTTTAACAATATTTCTTTTTCTTTTTGTTATGCCTTTATCTTTTTTAAAAAATCTTTCCCTTTTGCAATATATTTCTCTATTTTCCATCACGATAGTAGCCTTTTACACCTTAACATTTTCGTCCCTAAGTTCAAAATATTCATCAAAAGTTCTTGTTCTGCCAGAGTATTGGAACTATGCACTACCAGGAGTTCCACCAGCTATGGGAGCAATTTTTTTAAGTTTTTCTGTTCATCATGGCGCTCTTCAGCTTTTCAAGTCCCTTAATAACAACACTCTGGCTAGATTCTTGGTATCCCTGAAATCATCCCTTTTGATATCTTCTGTAATATATTACATCGTTATTATATCTATTTACGTTTCTTTCGCTGGTGTAATCTCAAGTAATATTCTTAATAATTATTGTTTGGATGATGATGTGATTGTTTTTGTACGACTTTTATTTTCCGTATCTTTGATTACATCGTTTCCGTTTCCCGCCATTTTTTTACGAGAAACAATAAATGACAATTTAGGAAGAATAATAAATTTTAAATACTTGAAGAACATTGTAACATTTTGTTTAATTTTATTAATTTTTACTGTTTCATTCATATTTAAATCTATTGGACCTATTCTTGCAATTAGTGGTTCATTATGTGGAACTCCTATTAATATGATTTTTCCATCATTAATTTACATGTCATCTATTCAAAAATCTTTTACAAAATTAAATTTTGAGACTGTTTTTAATTGGACATTAGTAGTAATTGGCAGTTTACTAACTATATTTGGTACTGTTATGTCGATAAGGGATGCAGCCATTACTGGCGATCTTACGAACGTCCCCAAATATTGGTGTGATTCGGAAATTATGTAGTATAGAGTTTTTAATAATTATTTTTCTTTTTTTTCATAGCATGTGAAATTTTTATAAATAAAATTAAATAATCTTTTATCATAGTTTGATATGGTTTGTATGTTGATAGATCAGCAATCACAGCAAAATATGTTTCATTTTCAATAAATAATACAAAAATACAGCTGAAGAATACAAAATAACCACCCCTCCATTTTTTGTGAACACGCGCACAAGACATTAGTATTTTCTTTCTTTTAATATTTCGTAAAATATAACCATATTCTTAATATGTTTATTTATAATGCTATTCTGATTCATTTTTAGAAAATTTGGCTTGGTTCATGGCGTGATGGAAATATGCGATAACCAGCGCATGCTCATAAAAATGTAGGGGGTCCTATACTACCATTGATCCAAAAATACTAGTAGGTTCCCCCCAAAAAATTGCGAAAAAGTTATTTAAAAAGGCTCATGATATTTGATTGAAATTGTTTTTTTCCGAATATGAACGAAAACTTAACTTCAGACGGAGCACTGTTTTGATTTACACATACGTAGAATTTTTTAAGTTAAAAACGAATTGATATTAAATTTAAACCTGCATAAATGCATTTTATTTTGTTCGTGTAGGACTGGAAGTGTAAAACCTGACTGGTCTATATCGAGAGGCGTTTCACGTTTCTCCGCCAGGGCTCCATTAGGCCCAGGTAGACAGTAACGCCAGAATTATTGGTAATTAGGGAAGCTTACCTTCCTCGCATCACACCTCCTATCTTCCCTTTAGAATTGCATCACTACAAAAGCATTGGCTCACACGCGAAAAATTTTAACTCCCACTCACCCTCCTTCCCCTTATAAATTATTAATAAAGGCAGTAATAAAAAAACTTAAAAAGCTAACAATCTATTAGAAAATAATCTTTAATTATTGACGCATTCACGTTTAAAAATATTAATCAATCTTTTTGCTTTAAATCTGTCAAATTAAAAAGTCTATTAGTGAACTTAGGAATAATTATCAAAAAAAAAAACAGAATAACCCGAAAGGTTTTCGTAACAAAATGGTTTCGGATTTTCGAAATTTGACAATTTAACAATCCCAATTTTATTTTATATTTGACTGACGTTTTTTCTGTAAAATTCAAAAATTTGATCTACGACTCTGTACTGTTATGTCTTAATGGTAACATTTGTTTTTAGAGATAAGTTGGATAACATTTGTTGAAGTTTCCATTATTCTTTTATCAAGATTTAATATTGTTTAATGCCCTTCTGTATTTTGTGCAAGTATTGTTCAACCCATTACAGACATATTCATTTCATCACTTATAATTATTAATTTGGGCTATTTCCTTCGTTGCTCCTTATAATTGACCAAACTTGTACACCCCTCAGAGGATTGAGGAGAGTGTCTGCATTTCGCCTTTCCGCTTTAAATAGTTGTATTAGCTAGAACCATATGATACATCTGGCTTCCAACAATACTCTCTCATTTCAAATACACAAGGACAACTAATTCGTCATCCATAACTCCTGTTTATTGGTATATTTTGATAATTTGTTATTTTTTTGATAGTATTCTGCCTCAGTTTCATATTTTTTTATGTCGAAAAATATATACATCAATTTTGATCCCCAAAGCTGAATTTTCCATCTTTTACCGAAGGCTTACGATTTCATGACTTTCTTTTTTGAACTATTTCAATGGTCTCCGAACTAGGCACACCGTCCTGACTGAAATCTGTAAAGATAAATTTTTTTTTTGAAAAGTTACGGCAAGTAGAATAGGTTTGATTGGCTCACCATCATACCCAACTTTTGAAATAGTCAGTGAGGTCCTTGGATCAAAACAGTTAGATACATCTGAACAAGTTATTGGGTCTGATACATATTTAAGAGGGATGCTATACTAATCTACTACTGTATTGAACTTGGTGTTAAGCGTATAAACTCTGCGGTATAGTCTCTTTCAGTTAAAAGAATCTATAATATTTTGTAATTAGCCCTTGCAAAAAATCTTGCCATTTTAAATATTCTTGTGCGCAGGAAAATATGCTTTGCAACGATGGGCAATTTGGATATTAATAAATTGACCATTTTTTATTGGACTAGCTATTATATGGTAATCAAGTTTCTTTTCCCATTTTTTACAATACTTGAGATATAAACATTATGTCTACGAACTGTGATATTATAACAAGTCAGTTAATCCTCGCACGCTTACTTGACGGTTACCTTTTGAAATTTACAACCATTTGAAGAATAGAACAATAAGTATTTTGGCATGATAAATTTTATTGTATCTTTTCTGGGGTAATGTTTAAGTTATGTGCAGAAAAAATAAATTAGAGCATCCACGATAAATATTGTTTTGTAAAAACATATTCTAACATCAATAAACTATATTTGATAAAATATGAAGTTAAAAAGGCATTGAAATCCGCATGCGTTGTTCAGTTAGCGTAGGTTTACAAAATTTAATTTAAATTATAAAAAGATGTTTGGGAAAATGACTTGGTAAATGAATATTTTTTGAATAACCGACAATTCGTGAAAAAAACCGAGTTTACACCCCTTCAAACGTTAATCGCAGCTATTCTCTGTCCGAGTTTATAAAACAATACAAATTTATTTTGTATTTTTTAAATCTATAAAATTGCAGAATATGTTTGATTCTTAAGCTTAAATGTTATACTAGTATTGTTAATGTAATTTTTTGGCAATTTAGTGTGGTGCAATAATAACTAACGCTAATTTTGGTTTATTTATTTTTTCCTACCGTTGATTCTAAGTAAGTAGTTATAAATAAAGATATTGTAGCACAGTATTTTACTTTGAGTAGTAGAATATTAATTAAAAGCGAAGAATTATAAGAATATTTTAGAGCAACATCACTATTATGAGAAGTATGAAATATTTGCTATTTTTGAAAATGTTCGTAAAAATTCGCAATAGGACGGGTTAGTTAAAATGGCTGCTGAAATTGCCAAAATCGATCAAAATGAGGATTCCGAATCTTTTTTCTTTGACAACATTCGCTCTGATAATTCTGAGGTAAATTTGAGAAATATATAAAAATTAGTTACGCTTAGCTGCTATAGGAATGGCTAGAAAAATTGCTCGTAAGCTGGGCCCGCAAGAAACTATGAGATCTATATTTCCTCTCATTCAAGGTATACATATAACATAAAATAAAATTAGAATTAACCAAAGAGGCTGATGAAGACATTAGATTTGCTATTTTAAATGAAGTTTATATTTTGAAATAAAAATTAAGCTGAAAGATTTCATCGAATTAATGGGTGGGGATACGCAAGCGTCATTATTATTAGTTTTCGAATGATGTAATTTTAAGGATACTCTTCAAACATTTTTATCATCAGACGATACAACTATTCGAAATTATGTTAGATATTTTTTATTTAAATCAGGCATACGAAGTTGTTTTAGACATTGTTAAAAATCTTTCTCCTGAAAAGATAACGGATTCTTTTGTTCCTTTTGTCGATGAATTGTTGAACAATGAATGGTTTACTGCGCGTATGTCTGGCATGCTTTTATGGTCAACTGCTTATACATCTTCTAATGAAGAAAAACAAGAGGATCTTTTAAAGTATAATTAAATTTAAAAAATTAGAAAATTAATTTCTCTTGCTGATGATAAAATTATGAGTGTTCGCCGTATTTTCGCCATGATGCTAGCCGATATTTTCGACTTACTTGGGGCTCAATGTTTTTACAATCGCATTTTCGATACAGCCATACATTTATTTAACGACCCGCTTGTAATTTTTTTTTACATTTATACGAGGATTCTGTTAAAATGTCGAATATTATATCTTTTACTATTTTAATGCCAAAAATGAAAGATAAAGTTGATGAATCTACAAAAGTTTTCAATCTGTTACGAGAGCTTTCTGGGGTATTTATTCAACACCTACTTCTTAGGACAAATCTTGGCGCGTGCGCTATGCTGTTGTTATTGAATACCCACATGTTTTCAGCTTTTTTAATAATTGTAGTTACTCCATGCTGCTAATTCTGACGATATACTCCAGAAACTTCTAATAGACTTAAATAATCTTCTCGATGATCGTGAACCAGAAGTTCGTCTTGCAGCAGCAAAAATTTTATCTAAAATGTTTTCCAAGGAACACCCAGAGCATGTAGAAAACTTTTTTACAGAATCTATGTGGGAACGTATCGAGGTTTTCTTCACTTTTCACAGATAGAACCTGATCACTAACAGTGATTCGGATATGGGCTCAACCATGGTTGAACAAATCGGCAAAATCTCTCTTATTTTGTCAGATCATCAGTTAAATTTTTTTCTAAACTTTAAGATATAAGGAAAATTTTATCCCTCTCCTTGAAAGAGTTCTTAAAAATACTGTCCGTGTTTTTTTCTTCTAATGCCCTAGAACCCTGAAGTTAAACTTAAAGGGCTTTCTATCCTTTCCTGTGTCAGAAAAGGTACATGTATACTAAAATAACCTAGAATACAATGTTTTAGAAAACAATCTGGTCGAAGGCTTAAAGGATATGAGTAGTAGTTCAACGTGGCGCGTGCGCCTTTCCTTAGTCGAACATATCAGCATTATAGCCCAATCGATGGTACTTCAAAATATAACCCCAAGGATTTTGATAAGACAGAAGTCGGTTGGACTTCCTGGTGCTGCGAAATGTTACAAGATGAAGGTAAATTCGAGATATAACGAATTTAGCAAATGCCGTTCGAGAGAGTACTGTCGATACTGTAATAGAATTAATGAAAAAACTTGGGAATGATTGGATCATAAAATTTATAGAAGATCGATTAATATTTTATTCTAACTGTGAAAGTTATTTACTGAAGATCTCAACTATTTATTTATTAGAAGTTTTGTGCCTCTTTTAAACATAGAACGTTTGCCAACAATGCTCCTCTGATAAACTTAAATCTTTGATAATTGAAAATCTTATCAATTATACAACTGATCTTGTCGCAAACGTTAGATTCAATGCTGTTAGGGCTTTAGAATTACTAAAAGATTCAGTTTCCAAATCTGAGTAAATTTATTGATTCATTTGTTTGATATTTATCTAAAACATTAACCAGTCTTGAAGATTTAATCTCCAATGATAAGGATCAAGACGTAGTTTATTTTTCAAATAGAGCATTGCAGTGTATTTATATTCTTATTAATTTAGCTTACAAAAACTGACAATTCAATTTAAATTAGTTTGTATCTTATTTAGAACATTTTATTTTGAGTTACATTTTTTCAGGGCCGTTCTCTACCGAAATCAACGACACTAAATAAAACAGGGTCTATATAAAAATATATCGCAACGTACGCATGCTTATCATGTTCAGGAGATTATAAACAAAAAATAACATTTTTTTAAACTAGTTTGATTTGTCTCGATTGTATCCTGAATGTATTGAATAGTTGGTTGTATCAGGCATGCCCCCAAAAGCATTTTTTACAAGATAAATTGTGATTTTTTAAATTCACCGAAACATTATTTTAGATTTTCAAGCAACTGAAAAAACTATTTAATTTGAGGAAGAACGTAAAATTTGATTTTGCCCTATTTTCGTGGGTGGAACGATATTCTATGAAACACACAAAAATTGCGAATTTATGTTTAAATTTTTTATAATTGACAGAAAAATAAATCATAGACTTGTCTACCAATTTGAATCCTTGAATTTAGTGTCGAAAATGTGGTGAGAAAAATCAATGGATACTGCCTCGCTATAATCTGATAATAGAAGCAGAATGAGCAGCAGTACATCCCAATGATCTTAGTTTGAGGATAGCCTGGTCTAATTTATAGAAACTTCAAATATTCAACCTATCATTTAATTAATGCACGTCAAATTGATGTTCTTCCATCGACTGTTTGGAGGTGGCTTAAAAAACTCAATAAAATCAGAAAACTACTACAGTCTATTAGTGTTCGAAATAAAACACACTTATATCAGAGCAGAATTAGTTAACTATATTAATTAGTATCAAACTATACTCTCGAAGAAAATCTATAAAAATTTAATTTATGTTAATATAATTAAATTGGCTTCAATTTATAACCTAATAAAAAAAGGGGAACTGAGTACTCTGCTAGACCGTCTTATTCAAATGACCTCTAATTGCAACATAATTTGTTAAAAACAAAAATATATTTTATGCCTTGCATATAAAAATTTAATACCAGTACTCAAATAAATATATCATATTTTTTAACCCTGTGTTTACAATTTTGAGAGATCTCATTCTTCTTCTTTTTTACACTGCGCACGCTCGAGTGTAGGCATTATACCAAAATCCAGTTTTACTAAGTTACACGGGTTCCCAAAAACCAATACTATTTTCCCACAAATAAATATTAAATTTACAATTATGAATATTTTTACATGGAATAGAGTAATAAAATAAAGAAGATTTAAAAATATTTTTATTCATCTTTATGGCAGAAAATTGTACGAAAAAATTATATTGTTGAAAGAAGATATATCAAACCTAACAAAAAGGCTATACGATGAAAAAAAACCTCCGAACTTGCGTTGCTAACTGACCTTAGCTTTCAAAAATAGTTAAAACTAGTAGAAAGGGGATTGACTTCACCGTAAAGCCTAAATTTAATAGAATCTATTTAAATCCGTGAATAAAATCGATTAAAAAATTTTCTCTCGTTCTGAAATAAAGAAAATTATCGTAATTGATAATTTCTTCGTCTTGGTTGGTTTTCCAGAAAAACTTGATAATCGAATTTATAGGTCTCAGCTTTCAAAAGAGATTAAAAGAGGCGAGATTAAGAAGAAAAAATATAAATAAAAAGTTTGCCGCTTTATTTACAGGTAACAACATGCGCACAATTTAAGATGTTTTGAGCAGAATAATAAGCTTTACCAATGAAAATATTTTATATTTAGATGAATCACGGGTTAACCTACATACCTCTTCTAATCAGGGTTATTTTGAAGTCAATCAAGAACCAATTTGATATTACCGAATTTAAGAGGTAAAAACACTTTACTAGGGGCTATAATTTTAATCACTTGTATAGAAAATTATAAATGAATTGATGAAGCATACAATACAGGATTATTTAACAAATTCCTATTAGATTGTTTTCAAAGAGGAATATTTCAAAGAAATTTCATGGTTATAATGGATAATGTCATTCTATTTTTCGGAATCTGTGACACAAAAATTGAGAGCATTTGATGTGGAATATCTATTTCTTTCTCCCTATTCTCCTGGTTTAAACCCCATCGATATATATTAAGGAAAACTAAAGGTCAATTTAAATTTTATCCGAAAAAAAACGACAATAAATTTAATCAATGTCAAAATACAAATATGTTTATTAACATGATAACTGGAGATTAAAATGAATATTATAGAGTTTCAGAAATATTAAATTTAAGATAATAAACGATTCTTTTCATTTTTTTACTTTTTATAATGTTACAAATAAATATTCATTTCAAATTTTTATATTTGTTAGGAAAAAAAAAATTTATTTATAGAAGCATAATATTTGTTTTTGGGAGCTTAATATGTATTTCTAGGAATGATTGAAATTGAAATTAATTTTTTTAGTTGTTTAATGATTTTATTTTTTTTTGTAACAATAATATTATGGATGCTATAATTCATATTTTTCCGGGAGTGTCCTTATTTTGTAAAAGCCCGCAATTTATTTTCTATAGATTTTCCTATCTCTTGATCAGTTAATAATCCCTTTTTAAAGGCTCGGTAGACGGCGAGGCAATGAGTCGAAATAGTGGATTGACATTTTTCCATTTTTGTAAAAATAGTTCAAATTGATCTCAAAATTATTAAAAAAAATATATCGATTGCTCAAAATACTCTTACAACAAAAGTCAAAAAACACGTGGTTTTTCTCATTCAGAGCTTGAGTAGAATAAGGTTTAGCTTCGGTACTTCCCGTAATAGTAAGTTTTTACCCAAAAGTAGTTATGTTTTTTTTGTTTAATTTGATAGAAAATAAAAAGGAACATGCTCCGTATATTATAAATTTATTTTATATTATTTGTCAAAATAATATTCATTATTTTAATAAAGTGTCTACCCGAAATCTGACACAGATAGAGCTTGTTGACGAAAATACATAAAGCTGATTTTTTCCATTTTATTATTTAATATAATGGTCTCCAGATTTTTTCCGCATGGGTATTACAGTGACTCTTCCGCAATACCAGGAGGACCAAGATTAATTCCATCGTAATTTAAAAAATTTTTTTTTTATATTTAAGTTATGATTCGACGCGAAATGCCATAGTTTGGCAGCACCTGATTTAATATACAGCCTTTGCGTTAAACATATAAGTTTTTACATCCTTCTTAAAATAGAAAAAACTTCCCTACAGAGGTTCAAATGTTTCAAAGATCACGCCAATTAATGGCTTTAAATCAGTAGCTCCGAAGAAACATTCCTGGGGTGTAAATGCAAAAAAATTCGGATCGATATTGCAAAACAGAGTACAAACACTTGAATAGAACGATGTATTTACATTAATCATCGACTGAAGGACAACTTTTAAGGGTCGTCCTAACACAATTGGTAACACCGTTTCCCATAAAATCAGCGAAGTTCAGCAACTGTCGGCTACGTCAACCGTTGGGTAGGGAGCTCGAATTAATATGTCGTGATGTTTTTTATATGATGGCTGGGGATTTTTTTATGGTAAGGTAGGGATATAATTCGCGAGTGATAGGGTGACCTAGAAGGAAAATGTTGTTGCTATCAGCCATCCCTTTACATTAATTATAGAGAATAGATGTTTCATATATGAATTCGGAATATTTCGTTGGATAATTATTCGTTTGTTTTTCGATATCTTTATTACTAAATATTTATTCCTAATATAGTCTGTTTAGCACTGGGCCTAGTCAAGTGCAGGTTTTCCCCATCCCTTTATATGATCTAGCAAACTATTCACGTTTGAACTAGTGCGCTCTCGTCTTGCTGATTAGTCTCTATGTGCCACTTTTTAAATCCATATGAAAGGGCATTTGATATCAAGAAAATTGCGCACGCGTTAATTGCGCAACAATTTAAAATTTTTGTAATGAGTGAACAAATCGAAGTAATATTCTTCAAAATATTTTTTTTATCATTTATTTTAATTGAAAATTTTGTAGGAATAAATGATTCTCTGCTAAAAATTTAATTAACCGAAGCATTTTTAGCAGGTATCGTGGTCGGAATAATTTTATTATAAAATTTTTAAACTATATTAATACTTTATTCAGCATAAATAATGTTATCCCACCAACTTGAATAATTACATCCTCGATATTGTTTTTTCTTTAATTTGTCCATTTACTAAATTATTGACTTTTTTTTTAATAACATTATTTAATATTCAATTTTAAATAATCTTAGAATTTGGAAATTATATTATCTGAAAAGAGCAAAAAACTTCTTGTTCATTAAAGCCACCTTTACAGAATAGAATAGGAAGGGAAAATAATTATATTTCTTGGAGATGCCGCATAAAAATATACCCAAACTCCATGCGAACATACAGAAATGGAAATTTAATTAAAAAAAATATAACTGTCCATAACCATGCTCCAAACCCAGAAGACTTGTCTAAAAGAAGAATTATTTCTGATGTTCGAATTAGAGCAAGAACCACCACCGAACCGCCGCGAAGATTACTTGCTGACTGTCTAAGCCGAAGTATTCCATCAGTCTCGCATTTAATTCCTTCATATACTTCTTTGCAGCGAAATGTAAAAATGATTTGACAACGAATTAATTTGCCCCTTAGTGTTCTGTCCGATGCAGCCCCCCTAATCATCCCCGAACAATATAAAATTAGTTTTAGAAATGAAAATTTTTTATTATACGTTCGTGTAGAAAATGATGGAGAAAGATTTATTCTATTCGCAGCACCTCGTTAACTTAATATTCTTAGCCGGTGCTCCAACAGTTACTTTGATTCCACCTTCTAGTCAGTTCCTGAAATTTTCTATCAGTTGTTTGTTATTCATGGAGAATAAAACAATGTATTAATTCCATGTGTTTTTGCGTTAATGGAGCGGAAAACTGAGATAATGTACAGAAGAGTTTGGGAGAAAGTCCGAGAAAATGTTGAAATCACATGCCAAACTGCCATGCGTGATTTTGAGAAGGCATCTATT
>SGJC01000669.1:0-12390 GCA_009887335.1 Henneguya salminicola
TTCGTGATTGTGGAAAAATTTTTCTAACACCGAAATAGAAAAAACACTCATCTTTTGTCAATATTTCTCATGAAAAATCGTGCAATTTAACAATACATAGACAACAAATATTAAATTTATATGAAATATGCACCCACGTTTCTATTTTCATTGTTATTGTTATATGTGAAAAACATCATTCGGCCCTAATTTTTTTATTGTCGCAATAAAATATAAATCATAACTGTTTTGTTCAGGCAGTTTCAGTATTAAATTACAAATATGGTTCCCTTTAAAATATAATTTTACTAATCCTTATTTTTTAATCAATTGTTTAATTTTAAAAAGCATATTTTTTTTGCTGAACCAGAAATAATATTTTTTAAACAATCTATTATAATTGCTTTTTAACGCTTTAGAAAAATGCATTGTTAAAAGCATGCACTCGAAAAGAAATTCCTTGCAAAGAGAAACATATGAGAAGTATAAGCAAATAATGAAGCACTTTAGATATCTTAATGACAACATTTGTCGATTTATCAGGGATTCATTTTTTTGTGGCATTTGATGAAATTTTAAAATCGAACGATTGCATCGTCAGATTTAAATGTTTTATCATTTTACATATGATCATGCAGGATGGCGCTCATTATGTAATTGAACATGAAATTATTTTAGGACAAATTAGTTTCTCATGTGAACCATGTTCTTAAAAAAATGGCTAAAATTGTATATTCCATTTAAAATATCTAGAATTACACAAATATTTTATATGCGGATTTATGTGAAATATATTTACATCTATTAACTTCTAAAGTAGCATTTTTATTAAAAGTCGAACACCATAATTTAATACTAGATGTCTTTTTTATTACCTAACTACCAATTGGCAGGCGCTAAAACCACAGTCCCTTTTAAAACAACCATGGCTGGGTAGATTAAGTCCTTGATCAATTAAGAATTCAATTTATTGCTGAATGTTGTGATCATTTTAATGCTCATTCAACGTTAGTCAATGAAGGTTCCTATTTATATTTATACAAAGTTCTAAAAAACGTCCAGTATAACGGTCTTAATCCTTCTGTTGTACCCGCCAACCAATGCCAGATGCGCGCCCTTATTCCTACTCTTAAAGTAAGCCTCTTTTTTTTACGTTAAAAGGATATGGAATCAATATTTTCACTTATGGTTAAAACTGCCAATCGCATCGTTGAGCGTATATTTGCATTCTAAGGGTAGTTTCAAATCATGAAAATCTGACACCGCAAATAAATGAATGTTTCCTTCCCGTATTTGAATGGTGTTTAAAATTATTCATATGATTTAGCTATAAAAAAACCCTAAAAGAAGTTTCAGGTATTCGGTATCTCTCGGATTTATATGCCATTCCAATTCTATCTAAAGTATATACCAAAAAATAGATACATAGCGTTATTCGTTCGTACAAAGTCAACAAGATGATAGAAAACAGTATTTAGTATGGTATCATTAAAGAGTTTCACCCGAGCCGAAGATGGGTTTACAAAGAACCAGTAATAATACCCTTACTAATCCTGCAATCTATTTGTTTCCCTAATTTTTATTTATGAATAGAAGAGATTTTGCTAGTTCTGCTCCCTCACTTGTACCGTTTTTAATTTCTAAATTTAAAATTAGAAAAAAGGAGTTACCTAGCCCTAATAAAAGCTTAAGAGCAGAGACCGAAACCCTTATAGTTATCCCATCGGAGTCAACCTCAACAGAGGGAAAAAATACCAAAAGGTGAGTTTATAAAGAATTTATTTAATTTCCACATTTGAATTACCATTGATTTATTGTGAATCCTATAAATAGGCTACGTTGTTTGTTTTCAATTCACTCACTTTTTATGCGGTTGTAAAAATTAATTTTTTTGGCAAACAAAGTGTGTAATTCTTCAGCATATCTTGGATTTTTTTTTTTAATTTAGGAGTTATTGCCCATAAAAATACATAATATTTCAAATACAATACAAACTAAATTTTTTTTTTAAATAGACGCGCGCGCGTGAAATTATAAACTTGTTTACGTCAGTTTTGATTGGAAGTTTTATACTTGTGTGTCTATTTTGAGTAATAACGCAGGACATTATGACTTAAAATTATTAAATATTTTCCTTATAACTCGCCAAAACTTTAGTAAAAATAACTTTACAAATGGATCATTGGTGATTTAAATTAAAAAATTTTTTTAAATATCCCAATTCTCTAAAGTTTAATTTTATCGTATAATTATGTTTATAACGATATTAAACAGTCCATTTTGATGGAATAAACTAAAATCTATCCCAAACATACATTTTTAGGTTATGTTGCACAAAATTGTCGAAAAATAAAATATATGTTTAGAAGAACAAAAACCTGCAATATATATTCTTGGTTTAAATTTAATAAGATAACCTGTAATTTAGGAACGATATGTTTTCATTACAGTTTAAGTTCTAGACTCCATTAAATTGTGTATGTGCGCCGCAAAATTTATGAATCATAAATACAAAATGATAAATTGATCAAAATAAAATGTTCTCTTTTTACGAAAATTTGAGGTAAAAATAAAAAAAAAGATATTTTAACACTATTCTTCTTTTATTTAAATATTCCGTTGCGACGAAAATTGGCACGCGCACTTTAAAAATTATACTCACAAAATCACATTAAAAATAATATATTATAGTACGGTTGGTTGAAACGTTAACTCCTACAGTGGCAAACCATAAAGGCTACTTTTGATAACTTTACCTAATATTCTTTTATCAACTCAGGTGTGCTTTTGGATGAAATTGTAGGTGAAGTTTAAAAGATTGTAATAGTAGCAGATGAACGACATTAAAAGACGACTTTGCTAAAATTAATAAAATTATTGATTTGTTGACACCAATAATTTAAATATATTTTTCAATAATTTTCATATGAATTTTTGAAATATATATCCAATTCTTGTTTTTTAACATTTTACAAGGTTGTAAAAGAATAATACTTTTTTTTGTGTTGAAGCATGCGTCGCTTTTGAAAATTAACGATAATTTAAAATGGCAATTTAAGAGAGAAAAAACCTCCACATTGATATGAAATAATCAAATTAAACAGTGTAAATATCGATAAATTGTCTTAATTTAAATATATAAATTTTCAGCTGTGTCTTGCATATAATTTAAAAGGTTTGTCTCTAGATACCGTTTCAAAGTTCTCTTAATTGTTTCAGTTTTAATTTTATGTCTTTTTTCATTGAGTTTGAAATACACTAGATTAAGCATGCGGGAGTTTTAGACACGTAATGCTCTGTTTTGTTTTCAGGCAATTTAAAATTTCATACATTTGGATGAAGAATATTAATAAGTTGGTTCAAGCCTCAATGCTAATCCTCTTTATGATTATTGGTCATAGGCAGATTTGACAAAGTTGCGGTTAATTGATTCCATAATCCATGTACGAATCTTGGAGATCATCTGTGATTTATTGTAAATAACCTGCCAATAAAGTTTCCTTAAAAATATACTATTAAGGGCTGCAAATCTTTTATGTAATATGGTGAACATATTACGTTTTTCCGAGTTCGAACGACATCAGAGATAGGAGCACGGGATAAAAACTCTCAGTTTTATTTTTTTGTGAATTTTACATCATTGTTATATCTAATCCCCCTACCATCTATATCTTGAAATTTCCTCCATATAGTTTGACAAAGGTGATAAAGCAACCCCTTGTTTGAGAAATAGGTACCAATTCACTAAGAGTATTTATGGCGGACAACTCAAAGTCGGTTATTGTTCTAAATCCCATGAACCCTTGAAGATAATCTCAATTGTTTGAATGAGCTTTCAAAATCTCCAGTAGTTTTAAAAGGAAAAGGCGATAAATTACCGCTATTATAACATCATTTTTGATGTACTAGATAGGGTAGAGGGGAGTAATTATTGTGTGACTAGATTTAAAAGTTCCATTGAAATTCTTGTCATTGTTAGAATAACGTAGGGGCGACGCATTGTATATTGGGGAAAATATTAGTACTCTTCGATAAATTATCATAAAACAGGAACATTTTGCCAGTTAAAGAAAAGTTTATTCCTGGGATAGGGCAGGACTCATTGCTCAAATGGCGTGACGTTTGAGGTGGTTAAAATATTTACTTTTTCATGGTAATAAATTTTTTGTTTTAAATTTACTTTTGAAGATAAACTTCTGAGAATCGTTTCGAATAAAGAGGGTGTTGTGCTTGATATTATTTCTGTTAGGGGCATAAGAGAAGGTTCAGCACGAGTTTTTCATTCGTTAACTTCTATTTTTTAATTTTCCTGCAATTATTTATAGGCCGCTTGTTAATTTTGACCGTTCTTTCGCAGTTTAAAATTCTTACCCTTTCTTCCAATAAACAAACTCCATTTTCAATACAGATAACAAAGCTTTATTTATCAAATAATAAAAAAACCCTGCTATTTTCATAAATTTCATCTAAAAATAATATAAATCAAGGATGTTATATAATTGAAACATCAAATATACAAGTATGAAAAATATAGCATGCGTAGTCAAAAAGTATCTGCGATAAAAAAAATAATGCGGAATTCCCTTTTGTTCTTTTGCTATGAAAATTCATGCGAAGCGTATCCGCCGCATAAAAATAAAATAATGTCGATTTATTTAACCTTTTTCTCCTGTCTCTATTATAAAGTATTAACTTAGTATTTTATTGTAAATAACAGGTTAAATAGTTCTCGTAGTATTCTAGATTTTCTTAAAAATATAATAAAAATTTTATTTTTATTTTTTTTAACTCTGAAAGTTTGTTTGTATCTATCAATATATAAAAACTCTCGATATGGGTCGCATATTTATTGTAATTTCTCATTAATGTTTTTATGTCCAATTTCTAGCTTAGTCGAACTATTTTCAGCTTACTATGAAGTTTCATTGAACCTTGGACTACAAATTTAAATAATCTCTTAACTACAGCATGATTTCATTTGACTTTATGTTTTAATTTAATATTTTGACCGTATATTAAATTTTATATTCCGAAATGGAAATTGTTTTAAAAGATCTGTTAAGCGCACAAAATTAGGATTATCTTATGTTACTTTAACAAAAATGGTTGAATATCATTAAATCATGGGGTGAGGTTTTCTTTGCCTCTATTCAATGAATTTAGGTCCAAAATTAAAATAAAAAAATAATAAACGTAAAACAGAATTTTTTATTTTCCCTTGTGTTTTCCAGAAAAAATACGAACTTATTGATGAAAAGAATAACATGTTTCGATTTTTTATCGTCTTACGGATGTAAAATAAAAATCGAATTTATTTGCTTAAAAAAACGAATCAAAGCCGAAATCGAACAGTAAATATGGTTGTTTCGATTTTATTCCGGAAAAATCCTAAAATGTCGTTTTTTTACTTAAATCCTCCAATTAAAAATGTTTTAATTAAATTGATTTTTAAGCCCACGCGTGCGCCGCTGTAATTCTTGAATATAATTTTCCCCTTGTTTCTGGATGTGTAAAACCTTACTGGTTTTCTTTAATAAAAATATCCAGACTCCCGGTTTTTGTTGGCACACTGTTAGGGTCTTACAATTTGGAGATGCAACTACAGCATTTCTGGTGTCTTTGGATTAAACATACTGTCTCAATGAATGCCATATAAATATGTCCTTGCCTTTCCTTACAAATTGTTCAAAAAATATTTATTTTATAATTATTTATTGCAAACCAGTTGTCTTTGTAAACGGTTTTTGCAGGTTAGGGATAGCAATCACAAAATTTCCACGATAATTATTTCATATTCAGATAACGATAACATACCAGCAGTGTTTAGCTCTTTTTCCCCCATCATGTTGATGCTTATAGTAATACTTTTTAAGTTCACCCTGCAATTAGGATTTCCCTAATACCAGGCAGGCCTATTCTGAGACACAAAAGGCAGTATTAGTGCGTATGTTTTTATACTAAACGATGCAACTTTTCCCTTTCCGGTAGACCGACAGCATTACATTGAGGTATCGGGTTGCAGTGTAAACATAAACCCCTCCAATATCTCTTAATACTTAAAGAGCATAGAAAGATCCTCGCGATCAGGACTGCCCACGTTATTTTAGGGCACTCATTTAACAGTCAACACCCCCTACCTCCCCCATCTAACTTAATACTTTTATAAAATCAGAAGAAAAAAAAAATATTCGAACTAAACACCAACAACGCATATTATTTCGAAACAGATTTTGTGATATTTTTACTCAAGAATAATCAGCCATTCAATGGGTTAGATAAAGGCCGGTTTTAAATGCAAAAATTTAGTCATTTTAATTTTTGCCTTTTTATATAATATTTTTAGTATTTAAAATAGATAAGTTCGATGTGTATATTGCCTTTGGGTTATTCCTTCAGAGACAAAAGTGAACCTTTAAATATTTTACATAATTCGAACTCCAAT
This sequence comes from Henneguya salminicola, assembly GCA_009887335.1. Taxonomy (NCBI): domain Eukaryota; kingdom Metazoa; phylum Cnidaria; class Myxozoa; order Bivalvulida; family Myxobolidae; genus Henneguya; species Henneguya salminicola. The sequence goes on from SGJC01000669.1 coordinate 6,422, forward strand.
AGATAATATTGACGAGTCGTTTTTTTTATCTATATTTTCATTTATTTGTATAATTTTATCTATTTTACAATAATTCTCATTTATTTAGCAAAATCCCTATCGTCATGGAACCTATTTTATTCACTGATTACACTAAAATAAGAGAACTAAATGCAAAAATAAGAATATTAGAGGAGAAGCTGGAAGACCAAGACCAAAAATTAAAAGTAAAACTATTTCCTTTTTTTTATAAATATTAAAAATTGAATCTTAACCTTTTTAGGAACTTGAAGGAAGTGATTTCAAACGAAAAGTTGAAAGCGTTCACAAAATAAACGAAGAATTGCGTCAAAAATTAGATTCTGAAAAAATTAAATCTGAGGAAAGAGATCAATATAAAATGAAATATGAAACACTTGCAGATCTGTACTCTGAGATGCGTAAACAACTTAAAATGATGTGCGAAACATCAAAACAAGAATCAAGTACAAAAGATTTATTTGTAGCGAATCAAAAACTATCTGATGAAGTTTGTTTTAGTATTAATTTTTATAGATCGTAAGCCTCAAAACTGCTTTATTCTCAACGGAAGAAAGAGTTAAGGTATTTTATTCTCAGATAAATTTTTCTATTAAACATTTTATTTTTATTTCCCAATATATAATCAAATATGCATATTTTCTTTCTCAATTATACTTCAAATACAAACATAGACCTATAGGTTTTTAAAGCGATTGATTCGTGCTGCTCTGTTTTATATCGTTTTTAATGGTCTCATATCGATGTAAGGGATACGATTTTATTAATCCCTTTCAAAATAAGATTCACGATCTCATAAATAGTAAAACCAACTGCCAAACCCCTGAATATATGGGTAAAAAGTTTTCATCCACTAACACTAACCATCTTCTTGAGTTATATATCAAAGGTCATTGTTTTGTGTGAGCATAGGCTCATGAAGGAAATTTTAACGTATTTTTTGTCACTCATCATTACCATAGGTGTCTATATGATTTAGACTGCCTTATGAGTATATCGAAAAATTATTGTTACCAGGGACATCCCCCACTGCCAAAAAAACTTATATTTTTAATATTAAGGTTTTCTCGATGCTCTATGCCTATTCTTTGGCTCTCTAGCATTGTCAGGATTTTTCGATAAATATAAAATTTACTTAATGTTATCAATGCAAAAATTTATATTTCTTTTATGCTAAATTACACCAATTCGTAATAATTTTTGATGATGACAAATAAATTTGGTTTTGATTTATTTGATAATTTTTCCCCTCAAATTGTATAGTATTCTAATCGAATTAGGCACTTTATTTACTCTGATGATAAATTTAAAATCCTTGCGCCGTCTCTTTAGAGAAAAATATCGCTGCTACTTCTTGCTGTCGTTATTTCATTTTTCTTATGCCCCTTTTTCCAAAATTAGTTGTACTATTTAAATATCGTCTTCTAACGCCTAGCCTGCCTTTACTCCCCCATGGGTGCCTTTTTAGTAAGGTTTTAATGTTAGCAAGATGGCTTTATTTTTATTTTTCATAAAGGGAGTGAATAAATCTTATGGGCTTTTTCATAGGGAGATTCCCGGCCCTCCAATTGGTGTTGGTAAACTATAAGGTAAGCATCGTCACCAGGATTTTAACTAATGCTGAAGAGTTTGCATCCAAGCTGCCTTATATTTATGTTTTCTCTGTAGAGACGCTATATTGGTGGGAATTTAATTTTTTTGTGTATTCGTAATAAATCGTTATAAAAAAAATACCCAACATGCGTAATTGTGATATTTTTTTTTCCTCCTTAGAATTCATTTATTATCTTATGTATGTAATTGTGGCAGGAAGTTTCTCAAAAAATGGAGGAAATGAAAAAAAATGTTGATATTTAATGGCTATTTTTTTAGACTTCTCATGTAAGTAACGGAACGTCTATTTGCACACCCAAAATGTTCAGTATTGTTTTTAATTAAAATACAATCAATAGAAAAATATTTAGACAATCATTTAAAAGTGTTGGAAGATGTTGCCATAAAATTTAACACTGATCAAGAATTAACTAAAGGTTGAAATATATTTTTTTACTCTTTAAGCATCATTTATTCATTTATTAAAAAATTCTGGGCAACAATTTAATTATCTTGGTTTCCAGCTATGCGATGATCCTGACAGTATAATTTTTTATACCACTTTAGAAATGAATGCTCTTTGTTTATTTTTAACTCACGCTCAGAATTATATGGGTCAAATTTTAGATAATGGCAAACAGTATATGAAAAAAGCATACGATATGGGTAATAAATTGTCTTTAATCATCGTAGAATTCGATAATTCCCTAAAAGATTTCAATTCTATGTTTTTAACTTTTGTAGAGGAAATGAAAGCGAATTGCGGTGAGTTTCTGAAATTTTTGATATGGTAGGCAACGTTGAACTAGATGCGATCCTTGTTAAATTTGCCTCCTCGATTGAATCCCTTTTAAATATTGCAAATGTACAGATATTTTTTTAAAGGATAGAATTTGCCGGAAATTAACGAATATTCGAATGAGGCTATCGAAGAATTTGATTTCGAGCAAGAAATCAAAAGAGCTCTTGAGGTTTTTAAGTGGGTTTAACTGTAAAGGCGGTTGAAAAGGCAAACCTTAAAATGATCGAACTAAAATCTGAAGACCTCCACGAGAACAATAAAACTGAGACGAAGTAGCACATATAATTATAATTAAAAGGATGCTTGATGAATGCAATTCTTTATTTGATGTTATTTTTGAATCTTACATTTAGATGATCAAAAAATTAATCCAAGATAGCATTGAATTTGAAGCTGAGATACTACAGGATGATGGATTAGTAATTACTCTCATAATGTAATAGAAAAATAATCACGAGAAAAAAGTATTTTACAAAAAGAATAGTTCATGGACGAAAGGATTGGCCGGATTTGTGCGATCTTTGGGCCCCTCTGCCGCTCATTTGACTGAATCGATTTCAGGCTTTATCAAAGGTCATGTTTTGATTGAGGAACTGGTTGTTTCAACAAATAACTTAATGGCGCTAATCGCTCAGTTTACTGTTGTATGCAGAACTAAGGCTCGGCCAGATAGCCGATCTTTACAAAAACTAATACAAGACACTTCTATGATTCGTAAATTCGCTCAAACAAGTGTCAATAATGCCAAATCATCATTAAAAATTGCACAAGCTGTCGAAATTGATTTCTCAACATTGAGTAAACCTAAAATGATAGCGCTAGAGAATGAAATTCAGGTTAAATCTGTTTTTAATATTAGATACACATATTAGAGTTAGAAAAAGAAATAGGAAATGAACGAGAAAGACTAGGAAAAATTCGCGCGTCTGCGTACAAATAAACTAAATTAAAATCCATATTGTTCTCTATTCGTTCTTTTTCTTGGTTTATAATTCCATACATTGGAATGTTGTTCCAATTCGTTTTGTTTTGCCTTAATTTACATTTTTATTCTACCTGATAAGCCAAATATGATATCGAATGCTTATTTTTTTCAACTTCGCTGGGTTTCGGCACTATCTAATTTTAGTACAAAATAAAGTTTGAAAAACAATAGAATGTTATGCGCGTGCGTAATTTTAGTCATTTAGTTTTAGTACAGGGTTATTAATTTATATTTTAAGTAAAAAATTGTTGGGGCCAAAATAGCATGTAGATGTTGACCGAGTATAATAATCTTAAAATATATTCATCTTTTTAATAATTCAACGATGGGAGAAGAAATAATCATTATTTTTAAGTCATATAATATTTTTATTTTAGATTTTTGGTAAGATTTTAATTTTTATAATAGGAGTTTCGTATATTTATTTCAAAAAATATAGTCAGTGTGTCTTTTAGGAAAGTGAGAAGGTAATGGTGTACGATAACTAAGCTAAGCGTAGCTGGTTGAAAAAAAAATATGAGACAGATATTTAACTCCTCGCAAATGCTTATGATCATAGAATGTACTTTGTTAAGTTACAAGTTGGAAAACCGTTATGTGCTAAGAAGAATGAGCGAAATGGATATATTATAATTCAAGTATTTATTTGAGTGCATTGAAAATCGGCGCATGCTCGTAACTGGCCATTTATTTTTTAATTGTTTCAGAAATAGTACATTTTTAAAAAGACTTGGAATTTGAGGGCTTCGATCTCTTAAAATTTCGCTACGATCGCCAATAACATCATCATCGTTCATTTCAATAATTTCAATATTGCTGACGTCAATTTTTCTTTTATTAACGCCTCCAGTTTTTTTAATCTGTATCGAACTCAAAATAATACCACATCTTTCCAATCTATTTTATCTGCATTTGAATCATGAGTTGAAAGGCTGTTTGATTGTTTTCGGGAATTTTCGGTATTTAAGATTTCATTGTTAACATCATAATTATGACGTTTTGAGTCGATATTCTTGGTTTCTTTAAGACCTATTTGAGTCTGGATTAAAACAATGATATACTTGAATATTTATTGGTTTTAATTTTTCAGCTGATTTTTTATTTTCGTATTTATTGTTCTTTTGAAAATCTGTATTGGCGCATATGGGAGCAGGAAGTGAAGAGAGCATTCCAGACTAAAATCGTTGTAACAAAAATTTTAAAACATCTTTCATATTAGAAGGCCGTTTAATTTGTTGTTTTGGTTCATCGCGCTCAATCAAAAGTATAATCAAAATAAAAATACTTCTGGCCTGGCAACATTTAATAAATTTTTTCTTTTTTTTGCTATTTCAAGAGCTTGAATTTCTGGTCTTGTGCGCTTAAATAATCGCCTTGAATTTTTTTCCTTTACATCATCATCTTCGTTTTCTGACTCACTGCTTGAATATCCTACAATCATCGCCGCGCATGTGCGTCAACTTATGTCAAGTTTCTCGTTTTACAAAAATTAGGCAAAGCCAAACCCGAGTTTTTTTTCTGTGAATAATCATGTTGTAATAATTGAAAGTGTGTTGAATTGAGGCGAAACGTGCAACCGTAAAGTTCGATTTAATACAATTAATCACGAGAGCATCTGACATTTTTGTGGCCTAATTTCAATATCCAACAACAAAATTTTTTTTATGAAATTCATACATATTTTTATTCTCATGTTTTATATATATTTCTTTTTATTCCTCCCTTTGAAGAAGTTATACTGGGCTTACTTTTCAAAATAAGCCATTAACCCGAATAAATCCCGAAGCACTGAATCGGGTCCCAAGATAGTCCAAATCCCAAAACAGTCCAAAATTCGAAAAAAAAAACAATGAATAAAAAAGATTAAATTAATTTTAAAATTCCACAGAATAGGGAATATTTCCAGAGCGTATTCCAGTGGTTAAATTCGAGAAATAATGTTTTACCTCTTATCGCGGCAATATACCCAAATATATTTGGATGAGCATTTTGAAATTTACTTCCAAGTCTGCGATTGTACCGTTCTAGACAATTGTTTGTGCGCGAGTGGATGTTTTCTGTTTGGCGTTCGTTTTTCCATAAACTAGGCAGCTATTTCTAAAGCCATATTAGGCTGAAATATTGCCAAAATTGAGGCCATTTTTGGCGACTAAGGCCTTTAAGATTTTGAATCTTTTGGAATTTTTCATTTATTTGACTGTCTTCAATACTCGGCAGTGAACGCATCCCATTCAATGCAATTTTGGCCTTATCATCTGGAATTTCATCTTTTTTCATTCTTCGAAATATTGCTTGTCTCATGTGAAAATAACATCCGATTATTTTTGATTTAGGAAATTGATATTTGACTGAATTTAAAAGCGCTTTCTTAAAATCGACAACTACACATATTTTAATTGAAAAATTATTGCGTGAAGCAGCTCGCAATACAAATATTCATTTCTTCTTAACATTCCTGTCCAAACACAAGGACAAACAAATTTGTGGAGGGTTCAAAGTTCATAAAAATCAGACACTGGGCAAATGGATAAGGAGTCCCACGAAAAGTCGCATCGATAAATAGTTCGCTTC
>SGJC01000670.1:0-27234 GCA_009887335.1 Henneguya salminicola
CGTAGGTTAAATGGAAAATAAAAAGCTGAAAATATTTGAGCAAACATAAACAAAAGCTGATAAATGGTTATTCCCGATGCCAAGCCAGTGGCAGAAGTAATTTAACGAATGAATCTGTTTCAATCGACGATGCGATATATAATTAAAAAGTGTAATAAAAATGAGACTACATTTATGCTTCCAGAGTATGTTCTCAACACACAAAGTTAATACTACATGCTATGAACACTATAAAAAAAGATATAAATGACAATATGTATTTCGGGCATCGCACAAAAGTTAGGAATGAATGTACACGGCGCGACAGTGTGGAAAAGGTTTACAAAATTATAAAAGGGAGAAAAGAACTGGCAATATTCTAGGAATCTCGAATTGCGCGTAGATGAATTCAGAAACACGGGCGGGATGTTGTTCTTTAGTTTTAAAGTTTATTGCCGAATCCAGTATATAGAAACATCATAAATGTGAATAGATTACTTTTTAATTTATGTAACACTACAGTAAGTAATTTCAGGGTGATAAACTTTATCAAAACAGTTCACAGGGAACTATTGTTTGGGGGAAGTAAATGCAAATTTATTCAGGGGAATTTCTTCTTACGCTGCTAGAAGTTTGCACGGAAAAGGGGTAACTTACACTTGAAATCGAAAAAGTTAGATTTCATCATTCAACAAAAAATCTATTCGAAAATTATCTACATCTTATTTAGTTTTTACCGAGATCTAGCCCGTTCTTAGCTCTTGAAGGTGGGAGGGGGTCAACATTTTGGCTTATATAAAATATTGTTCAAAGAATTGCATTTGTTTAAGGAATAGGATGTCGAACTAATATGATGGGAGAAGTTAACAGAAGCATATAAGGAGAAATTATTTCAGGTTTTATTATACAATCAAAGCTTTCATAATAGTTGTCTCAATTTTTAAGATATGAGTAGATAAAAAGAATTTAAATTTAATATATTAATAATTTGAATATATTTAATTTTATTAATATTCGATTTTATAATGTATATTAATTAATAAATAACAGTAACCATCAAAAAGTCCGAAATTGCATTCTTAAGTGCAACTCCCGGAGGGTAATAAACCAATTCGTTGATGTTAAAATTTGTGAAATTTTTAAAAAAGTAGGATAGGAGTTAGACGAATAATTATAAATCCTGAATTATATTATTGTTGAAAAAAGTTAAAGATATAAGCATTAAAGGAAATATTTTACCTCATATAATGAATTAACACTTGAACATTTCAAAAAAAGTGGGTTCCTGCAATAACGTTACCGTGACCTTTAAAGAGTCTGATATTATAAAGTTCTAACAAAAATAATCGCACATTGTGCCTCTGACAATAATTGTTTTATTATTAATAAAATCATGTCTGTAAAGACGTGATTTTAAAAACCACATTAAACTTTCAGTTATTTTGTACCAAACTAAAATGAACAATTTGAAATTTAAGCCTTTTTTTAATCAACAAACAGGCGTAATTTTTATCTAATATTGATTGTTAGATAAATAATTACAATTGATATAATAAAATTATCTGGTATTCCTTATTTATTTGCATTCAAGGCTAATTTATTTAAATTTGAACTGTATTTCATATTTTCATATTGATAATTCAGTCTTAAAATTTTTTTGTATAAGGAATGTTAAAACATAGTTGGTAACACAATTTTCAGGGAGATCAGGAAATGTGAGCAACTGTAGGCTATGGAAAATGTTGGGTGGTGTATTCAATTTACAATAAGGGGATGCTCAATATATGATAGTAGGTAATTTTTTGCAACGAGAACAAAAGCCATAAAGAGGGTAAGGTAAAGGCGGATCCGTGAGGAAAGGGGATTCGGAAGAAATGAAACTTTCGTGTTTCTGAGTCCTCCATTTTATATTTATTTCATAGAACTTGATTGGTAATAGTATCTAACAGTGAATGTGAATGGTTCTATTCACGCTAAAGCTTCGGAAAGGCCTAAAAAAGTTATAAATTGTCTTCATGTGATGGAAAATACCATTGAAGGTCGGCAAAATAAGATTAGTATAAAGTTCGAAGAAGAGTAGTTCAGTTTTTGGAAAATTTTTCGACAAATAAGAAGTTATATTTTAAAAATAATTTGATTAATGTAACGAGTATTCTATTCGGAGAAAGATTGTTTAGTACATACTTCGAAATCCACTCGTATACTTTATGAAGGATAGAGAATATAGAGATACAAATACCTATATTGTAGATTTTTTTGTCTTCGTTTTTCTTAAAAATATATTTTACTCTATATTTATTCGATCTTCTATATACATATAGAATAGGCCCAAAAGTAACAGTCAAACATTATCTCTAGGCGTTTTGAAAATCTTTTTTTTCAAAATACAGGAATAAATGATTTATGATTTTGACTAAGTTCATTATAATAAATATATTTATATAAAACCCTTCAAAAGAGAAGAAGTTTGCTTATAAAACTAACATCAAAATATTGTTAATGATTAACAAATAAGAATTTATTAAAGCGATTATTATAAAAAAAGTATTATAGGAAAAAAAATATTTTCATAAAAGGGCAGCCATTGATGCATCGCACGTGAGTATAACATGATAGATTTTTCAAAATTAAAATTTCCTTAAGGTGTCTCGTCTTTTGCTTTCAGAAAAATTAATTGCAACGAATTATGTTTCCTCGAGCAATTTCAAACAGAAACAAAAAAATTTTCTACAAATTTTCACGCATGACACTTGTAAAAATAAGTTTAATAAATATTTTTTCGTATAAATGTTTCTCGTGTATTTATTAATTTCAATTCTATAAAATTTAGCAAACTAATCAAGAGCACAACAAGAAGCAAGTTTTTTAATTAAAATTATAAATAAATTGGGTTAGAAAAAGAACGAATACCAAAATCTTCTGAAAATGTTAAAAACATCGATCAAGGAAATGCTTTTTGAAATGCCATACAATAAAAATATCTTATTAGTTTTGTTGATAACTAAAAAACTATGTTGCCGAAATTACTAATATTCTTGTGACAGAAATTATGTTTTTCCGATAAAAAAATCAAATCATCGGAACAATAACTGACACGGTGCAAAAAATATTTAAGTTCTACGCCAAGCCCATCTAATTTAGTTTTTTTCTGTATATTCTCAAACGCCTAATCGTAAAAGAAAGTTCAATTAAGTTGAAAACCCAGTATGAAATTCCCTTCAAACAAAAATCCATTCAAATCCTCCTCCTGCTCTATTTATTTCTCAACAGGGAAGATTTTTGTTTAATGTTTGATAATGAATCTACGAACAGTTTAATTGAGTTGGCGACATCAAATAATCTTTAATTAAGGATTCAAAATAAAAATAAATACTGTCAGCGTACCTTTAAAACCTGCCGTACTTTCTTTTCCCAATTTTTTACGATAAATATAATATTTGGGGGAAGTTTCATTTCAAAATTATCGCGTAAATATCGCAAAAAAATATTGAATCATATAAAAACTTATTTCATTTTATTTTTAGTATCTCTGGCAGGTAAGCTCCAAATGCAATTAAATCAGATTCCAGAAATGGCTGTGTCAACTATGCTCGAACAACGTTAGCATCGTCGTTTATGCATGGGCGTTTCCCTTTATTTTAATCGATTTCAAAAAAGAAGGACGAAACCTCAGAATCATTACAAAAATAAAGCATATATTAAGAATTACGCTCTCCTGTAATAATCTGGTCTGCTCTAGCCTATGTTGCTCTTGAATATATACACTATGAGTTGTATATTTTGGTGAGATTTTAGTTCTTTATGGATAGCCCAATTTATCTTTTTTCAAGTATTACAATACTTTTACTCAACTCGGGTACGAATTCTAAATGAGAATAATACCTCACGTTAACCTCGATTCAAACTGAGAAAATGGAATTATTGTAATTTTTTATTATATAATAGGATGTGTACAAACAATTACTAAGAATAATGGCTCGTGATTTTAACAAACTTATTGTGGCAACACTCTTCAACATGAACCTTTATAAAAAATAAATGAAAAAAAAGCTTGATCGAATAAGAATTGCAGCATATAGATTTAGGAATGAAGGTTAATCGTAACAAGAAAAAATATCAACAACGAGTTGAAAGATTGAAAGGTGATGCTTTAACATGAGACGCATCACAGATATTAAATTATTTACGATCAATAGCTTATAATATCTTGTTTTTATAAATTTCTTTTTTAACAAAAATTTCCTTAACACAGTTAACACTTTTCAAGAACTCATCACAAGGGTACAGAACATAATTTTTACATGATAATAATATTAAAAAATTGTTATGTATATTTTTGGATCGAAATATTTTATATTATACATTAAAGCAAATTTTATTCAAATAAGAATACTGTGAAAAATACGATCGGGACTAGTTTTGGGAACAAAATACGTTGAATCGTCTCAAAAAATCTCTTTAATAAATCAAGAGCAGAAATAATGCTCATAAAGATATTGGTCATACCAATATAGAAATTGGTTTAAAAATATGAAGAAGCACCAAGTTAGTCAGAAAATATTTATTAAATATCTTTTCATAGAGAAAAAAATATGCGAAAGGGTTAAGGAAAAACAAAATACAGCGATTTCAAAGAATTGAATTTGCTAAAAATCCAAATTTTACGCTTATAGCTGTTAAAAATAAAGTAAATCTGAACGTTTGCAAAAACGCTAGGTTTTCAATGATCAAATTAAGTAACCAAATGACTAACTAATTAAAATTCATGATTCAATTATTTGGTTGTCAAAAACTTCCGATACTATGACCCAGTCCTTCTCTCCTTTCAATCCGATGAGAGAATTGTAGAGGAGTTGGCAGTCTCGCTTTACAACATTCATGGAAGTGAATTTAGTCTCTGTCCTCAAATCACATATCTGATATTTCTTATGAATCAAAATAAGGAATATATCTGATGCTAATAACTGCGGGTATCCATTTTAAGGATCCTAGGGGCATAAATGCACGCAAATGGAAAGAAATTAAAACCATGTTTGACAAATTTTGATTTAGAAAAGTGTTTGTTTCAGAAAGAGGGATAAATTTTACACTTAGTTAACAAGAAAATTTTACGCGGACTCAATTAGAATTAGCGACGATTATTCGAGAAAAAACTGATTCACATAACTTTCTTCCATTACAGATTCTTTGGATGAAGCCTTAAAGTAAGATTTTGTTTCTGTCATAAAAAATGCGGTCCTTTAGGCTATATTTCCTTCATCATCTACAAAATTCCCGTTTTATAAATTTTTTGAAATATATCTTAAGTCGAAAAGGCTTACAACCTGCCGAAGCCAAAATGCTGCAAGATGTGAATGCGCATAAAATTTCTCAAAATCCAAAAATGGATAATTCTAAATGTCCCTGGAATAATTGTGGTTAAGATCATTCAAGACATGAATGCAATTTTATGGGATATTTTTGATATTTTACCAACATTAAAGGTCATTTGGAGCAATTACATAAAAGAAAAAGAAGGAGTATTCATTGATTTAGGAGACGAAGTTACCTTTTTTAAAGCTTCAATATATGCGGTCGCGAACAATTCATATAAATTAAATCTTGATTCTCGAAACAGCATTAGAATTTGAAAAATTATTAAAAATTGAAAATTTTCAGGCCAGTAATGGATGGCTTAATAAACATAGGGAACTATATGAAATAACATAAGGCAATTTGTAGAGAGAAAAAAAGTGTGCTATATGAGAGCTTTAGTAAATGGCGTATTAGCGAAATCAAAAACAATTTAACGAAATACATAAGGAATGACATTTTCATCACTGACGAAAATGAGATATTTATCAGTTTCTTCTGTTCGTTCAATAACTGTAAGAGAAGGTGTGGTTGCCGGTAGGGAATAAAAGAAAAACATTTTCTAGCTGTTTTATTTCGATGTAAAGCTTCTGGAACTCCAAAATTTGAAATCTTCGGCCATCAAAAAATGTTAAATCACTTACATGTGATAATTGAGGAAATCGAAGAGCTTTGCTGACGCCGTCACAATTCAATGGATGTTTAAATACTGTACATGCGAAACTAAGAAGATAAAAATGTGAAATTATTATGCGCAAAATCGGACGAAAGAATTTTAAAACGGTATAGTTGAATTTCTTCCTTCAACCTGTATAGCAATCTTTTGGTTAAGATATCCTCAGATTACCGACGCGCATCGCAGGAGACGGCTCATTAAAAATATTACTGAATTTAGTTTTTGAAGAAAGTAAAGAAATCGAAGTCAGACGAGTATGCGATAGGATTTGCACTTCTACGTGGTCTGTACAAAAAAAACAATTTTAAAGTTAGGGAAGAGGCTTGAATTTAAGAAAATCGTGATGAGGATATTTAGACAACAGCTGATATTAACACAGAAATATGGATGCTAAAAATGAAATTAGATATAATTACAATTCGGGAGATACTGGAAACCAGAAGGGTTTTCAAAAAATACTTTTAAGTAAACAAAAATTGGATATTTGCAAGAAAGAAAACAGATTAAGCTATTCCTTAAAACTTAAAACCATCTACATGTACATCGAATAAATTTTTTATTCGGAGGGTTAAAATGACAAAAATTCGTTTTAGAATGCAAATTGACGAACTAAATAAAATTCGGCAGTATCCCTCGTGCGGTTTGTATGAGCCAGAAAATTTGATTAAGAATTTGCATGGTATTGAAAAAGCAAGCATTAACACAGAAAAAAAAATGAACAATGAACAAAAATTAAAATATTGGGGAAAGATTAAATTTATATCCTATTTTGAGTTTTTACAATTTTTTCTTGCATAAACTAAATCAAGTACAAAAAGTTTCGAACATTTGTTCCTTTAATTTTATTATTTTGTAATAAAATACAATTCTTTCTGCTGTACACAGTTTGAAAAACTGTTTTTATTTCAACTAACTGCATGTTTAGAAACATACTTACTTACATGTATAAGCTGTCAAAATAGTGCTCATGCAACGCTGTCATTTGATAATGCTTTTAATATATTTTTCCCTTTATCCCATTAACACAAAAAATTTTATGGCCCCTCCCAGTTTGCTATAACGGGATTTGACGTATTCATACAAGAATAGATCTTCCAAGAAAATATAATTTCATCTGAGAAAATTTAGCATGCCATGTTAAAAATCATTGAATAATAGACGAAGCATCTCCTCGTTTTCTTCCAGCTATAACCAATCATCAAGAGAAATAGAAATCGACAATTATACGGGAAAATCAAATATTTCGATCAGATTTAAATATAGACATTCGAGAAAATGAGGCCAAGATATGAAAATATACACTGATTCGGATTTTAAATGTAGCAACAAACATGAAACACAAGGTTTAAGTAAATGGACAAAATGGTGGCATCATGAAATTTTATCACCGGGGACAGTCAAAGTTCAGACGTTAACCTTTTTTTTAAAGTAGTCTATGTATAAGATAGCCGGCCATGTTTTAGGCATAGTTGATATAAAGACGAAATTAAGGTGTTGTGTATTATTAATATTTTTATTTATTTTAATTGAATTTATATTCCGTTGTATGTAAGCGGCAATCTTTGGTTACCTCTCACAATTCAAAATCAACCTTATAATTATGTGCCTAAAAGGAAGTAAATTATTATTCCTACCAACTTTAGAACCAGATCTAAAAGAGATAAAAAATGTTTAAGGCGTATTATCAAAAAAAAAATTTTTATAAAATAGGGAAGCAATAGAAAGCTACAGAAGGGTTTTAGTCGCTTTTACATTTAAGTTTTATGATATATCGACTGAATATATTTAAAAATAAATATAGACAATGAGCAAAAGAACGTTTTCTGTTATAAAAAAAAAATTTAGACATCTCTATCGATTAATAGTTAATTTTTTCAAATATTAAATGAAATAATAAAATTTATAAATGCATCCGTCATGCGTTTTACTTTTAATGGCTGTTCTTTTTGGATATTTAGCTTTAAAATCATTTTTTATGGAATGACTTTAATAAATTCGTTTTTTGCAATCTTAAATAATCTCTTTATATTTTTTTATGTGTAAAATGCTTCACCGTTCAAGATTTCTTAATTTACCTTAGTGTATGGATTTAGTACAAATCATAAAAGATTATTTTTTTCTTTAGAAACAAAAATTTCAAAAAGAGTGGGGGTCTATGTTCTCTTTTATTTTGGGAGTTGGAAATTCCATACTCGATTAAAATTTTACCCTTTTTGAATATTTTTGTTTGATACTTAACACAAAGAATGATATCAAATCAAAAAATAAGTTAAGCATTATATAAAATTGCGCGCCAAATATTAAAAAATTCGCATGATTTCTATTATTTTTAGAGGTAGTGCATAGTTTTTATACAAGAAATCAAATTTAAACTTAATCAACCTCTCATTAAATTTTTTATGAAAGAGTTTCAACAATTTACAATTTGTGTTGTGTTTTCTATCTTTTTTGATAAGCCGAGATATCAAAGGAAAGCTTCAGTAATGTTTAATAAATACAAGATCAAATTTGAGAAGCCTTGCTTAAGCTGTACCTCATTTTAAAAGCCTTTGTCATCTTTTTTTTATCCTCCCGTAAATACCCCCCCCCCTCCAAAATCAAAAATTTGTTTTCAAAAATGCCACTCCATATTACTTGATTTATTATTAAAACATAAATAGGAGGTAAAATATTGTCAATTTATATTTTTCAAAATGAATTTTTTCTGGATTAGCTTAATTCAAGTTTTTGATTTTTCTCCAATTTTTTGTAATTTTTACTTTGTATTATTATAACATAATTAAAATAAATGAATTAAAGTGTGTGGAATAGAGGAATTAAATGACTTCCTAAATATAACAATTCGGCACCTTGCATAATGTTACATGATAAGTTCATTCGCAATACATATTAAAATACACTACATTACATCGCCCCAAACTCAGTATAACTGACCCAGCTAATATTTGAATATGGTAGGTTGAAAAAAACCTAAAAATCATATCAGAATTAGTATTTATTGATATGTAAGTAAAAAAAAAAACAATTCATTATTAAATGAGCAGGTCCCATATTTATATTTAAATGAACTTTTTAAATTTAAATATTGTATAAACCAAGCTTCACAAGAAGAATAAAGATATAATATTTGTGCTTTTACTTTCAAATACTAAAATATATGATGAATAACTTAATAATCAGATATAAATTTTAAGCATTTTTTTTTATTTTATTCCTTCATTTTAGTAAATCTTAGTAAAATTTGGAATAACTTTTACATTTCTTTTAATTTTAGTGCAATTTTTATAATTTACATGTATCTAAAATCTAAATAATTTATTGGATCCTCTTCTTTATTAGGGCCTTATATTATTATCAGTAGGAAAATAAAAAAATGGGCCTAAGTCTTATGATTTTCTATGTAAAATAAGACCCAAAAACATTAATGTCTGGAACTACATGTGGAATAGAAGCAGCTAGTTCCCTATCTCTGATTTAAAATGTGCTCTTTATCTTTTTTTATACTAAGAGACTTAACAGTATTTCCTTCTGGCATTTGTTGCTCAGTAAAACTTGGTTCGGCTAAATTCGATATTTTAAATTTCCTAGTCTAAATATCGTTTTTTTTCAATATTTCATCTTCTTTAATTAAATGAATTACCTTAAAATAATAATTTACTTTTACGAATTTGTTTGAATGAAAAATAAAGATACGATTCATTGTTATTTTTTGCACACATTTTCATTCAAAACATTTTATTGAAAACTTCATTCAAAATTTAAATTTTTTAATAGTTAATTTACGCGCTCTGATCTTATAATTAAAAATTTAATAGTTATTAAAGCAATTTTCTGATATAAATACCATAGATTTATTGTTATAATAATAATTAATTGATAGAAAATACAACTACCATGCTATTAATTCACATGGTATCAAATAAAGCACGAGGAAGCATACCTATATAAATTGCCAGCGTAATTTTTTATATTTTTTAAATTATAAATCTGTCAAGAAGAACGATAAAGTGTAGAAATGTCAACAGAAAAAATTTCATCTTCTTTAAAAAGTGTTTTAATATTATAAATATTTAGAGTTAGGACCAAACAATAATTATTCATCCTCCACAGAAACTAGATATATTGTTTACCAAGAAAAAACTTATACCGTTTCTGTAAAAGATAATGAAGGGTCCAGAATGATACAGATATCAGAAAATAGTAAAACTAAAAAAAGAACAATGATTGATATCCCCATGTTTGCTATCAAAGATTTCTCCGATAAATTGAATGAAATTGACATCTTTTTAAAGACATATAAACCAAAAAATGTGTCTCAACGAAATACAAAAACACAGCCTGAGACTTATCCTTTAACAAAAGTTTTAACAACAACCGCCGGAAGAAAATATTTCATGGATGTCTTTGATGCTTATGATTGTGCTAATTTAATTATTAGCTATGTATATCGAGATCGGAGATATAGCCTGGATGTCTTCAAAGATGTGATTCCAGAAATATTGAAACATATAAACGAACTTTTGGAAAAATATCCCCCAATTTCTCAAGAAGAAGAAACTATCCAACCTTTCCGAAGAGAAAAAGAAAGGCGTAAATCTAATATGTCGGATATTCAACGCACACTCATTAAGACTATGGAAAAAATGGCCTTTTCGGATAAAAATGGAAATAAAAAAGAATTATTAACTTTGTTAAATAAACTTGGTTCAAATGATAAACGAAGTTCGGGATTGGTTGCATTAACTGATCCCCCTCCCCTAATAGTGGAAGGAGACATTAAGACATATAAGTTTGAAATAGTTGAGGGGGAAAAAACATTCATAAGAACTACTGAGAGGATAAATAATTCAAGGAAAGCCGCTTTACACATTCCCTTGGATATGTTCGAGGATTTCATAGATGGTGCGATAGTTTTTAATGAATCTATACTGGATGAGAACCAGACTATTAACGTTAAAAATTAGATAAATTTAAAATAAAATAGATTGGTTTTAGAAAATCTAGTTATACTTCTTTTTATGCATAGTTCTTTCATCAATGCTAAATTAGAGAAATTCCTAAATTTATACAAGTCAAATAACCGACCATACGTCTCTCTAAAGTTAATAGTATACTCATTATACAATTTTGGTGTACCAATCAAAATTTTTTACTTACAGTATTAGGTAAAAAAGTTATAAAATATAGTTTCTTGACCGATAAAATAACAAAAAATTAAAGTTCAAATAGAATGCATACTAAAACTCATAGTTTCAGCTTAAAAATTGAATTTAAAAAAATGCATAAATATTTTCTTATGAATTGCCAAAGTTTAACATATTTAAAGCACAAAAAACATAAATTTTATAATGAATTTAATTCTTTTAAAATGTATAAAAATTAAAGACAGGATTTTTCAAACTATTCGTATCTGTTGTCAAGATAATTAATTTCCAATTCGCAAAATAATACAAACTTGAATGGATATATTATTAAAATGTTGTTAATTTTAAAAACTGACGAAAAGTCATAATATTTATGTCAATTTTTATTTTTAGTAAGAAATTATGAAAGATTTTATTAAAACCTAAATAACCATAGAAAATATCATATAGGCGAGCTCTTAAACACATTAATCTTGGAAATCTATCTCTCTTAGTTGTTCCACATATTACTTTGTTATATAGAAATAAAAAAAAAGAATTATTAAAATATGTATTCTTTTAACTTTTAAATCTTTTTATTTTTGAATTAGAAATAAATAAAATAAAAATTTGATACAGCGAGCTGGGTGAAAAAAATGGAAAACGACCAATGCCATATTGATTAATAGTACTCTATATCAGAACCATAATGCAATATTGGCCAAGGTTTAATGAGAAAATATGTGAACCATGTAATTATTTAGAGTGACACACATATAAAACAATTTACAACTAGAATTTTCATGATTTCCTTTTTAGTACATTAAAATAAAATATTTTAGTAAAGCAATAGAAGAGAAGCTGGAATTTTCCTGTAATAAACCCGCAATCCCAAAAATAATAACCCATCCATTCCCTCAATAATTTTGATTATCGTATGAGACAACACTTACTATCTCATATAAATGGCAGTATTTGTTGCAGAACAAAATTTTTCATGAAAACGACAAAATGTGAGAAATAATTGATTCTTTGTTTCAATAGAGCTAAAGTAAAATAACTTTAAGTTAAATACGAATTAACCAAAGAATTTAATCAAAAATGTCAAATGAAATTGAAATATTCCATTTTGTTAAATTTTTTGCCTTTTTTTATTTATACAACATATGAATGATTGTAGGTATTTCTACATTAATTATGTATGGATTATAAAAGGATAAAAAAAAAGTAATAAAAGAAAAGATTTTTTCAGAATTGTTAAGAGCGCCCATAATATGGTGACAATATAGATTGTATTTTACACTCTATAGGCTCATGCCCCGCAATATTCTAAGCTTTTGATGACCATATTGCGCGGAATTATGTCTCAAATTTTCTTATAATATAAACTGAAAAGGTTATAAACCCTATAAAACAATTATGGAGAGAATCCCCTCAAACAACAATAAGGTACACCAAATGCTATAATTAATATATCTGACGATCTTTGAGGTGATACTCCAAATATGATTCATCATAAAAGAAATACCTCCAGAGAATTCGTAACAGAAATGCGCATACATTATCTTCGCCAGGTCCTCCAGTTTAATTTTTAACTCATCGGCATCTCAATTTTACTTTTTAGGAGAAATGTTTATGGTATTTAACATAATTCTGACCCAAGAATATTTATACAGTAGACTCTCAATAGTATGACCTTCTGTGGTACCTTCTTCACTTGAACACCCTTTTATATATTTTTTGAAAATACATATTAAAAATTTTGATAAAAAATAATTATATTAAAATATCTTGAATCGCAAATTTCAAGTTTTTGATAAAGACTGTATCGACAGATTTACAAGACTTTCTAGTATTTTATTTTAGATTCAACTAGCTTCTCTAAGTAAAAAGAAGACTGAGTTCTCAAACATTTAACCAAAAGTAAAGAGAAAGGAGAATCTATAGTAAATGCAGTGAAAGACTTGAGTTTCGGTAAAGCGACAATCAAGGAATAGGAATAAAATAAAAGTGGACTAAAAGCATTTATTTTATAAACATAAAATAAAAAAAAAGTTTAATAAGAGGCGCAAAACCAAGAAATCATACAAAAAATTTAACCGGCAACATCTCTGTTGGCAGGGTTTTTACAAGAATAGCTATATTACTTAAGACTATAGTAGGATCAAATCCTCTGAATTTGAACAATAAAATAGCATGTTTAGAATAATTTTGTGAAAAGAGAAGGATCGTCCAGATTTTTTAAAAAACACCTCACTATTCTTTATTTATGTGTTCAAAGATAAAACTGCCAGTTGATACCAACTTTGAAACAGGATTAAATAAATAGGTTTTGAGCGCAATCTAAAAATGAAGGATATTCTCTGGATCAAATATAAAACATGAATGAAAAGGGCATTAATTAGGAAATTTTACCAACAAAAATTTTAGAAACTTTTAAGAATAACTATCTGACCGTTTTTCAAACTATTAAGGAGAGAATATTAGTTGTTTTATGTGCGAATGCTCTGAGATATAGTATAAATATCCTCTGTTCATAATTGGAAAATTGGAAAACAGAAGAGCATTCAAAAATATTAATATGAAGCTTCTACCAGGTCATTGTATCTTGAAAAAAAAATATGGATGAATTCAATATTATTTTAGGAAAAGGTAAAAAAATAGTTTTTGCCTTGGTCAACGAGTATCTGAGGCAAAAATATCTTAATCATAAAGCAGTTTTAATCTTTAATCATGCATTATCTCCCCCTTCAAATTTATAGATTGATGAAATTAAAAAAATATTCATCCGACCCCATGTCCCTTTTATTATTCCCCCCTTGAACGAAAAAGGGAGTTGACGCTTCAAACAAAAATAAAAGAATTTTAATTTACGATCATTGGGGGAAAATGAAGGACTCAGAAATAAATCTGATAGAATGTTTAAAAATATCATTCTTAAATATTCCTTAATATTATTGGCTTTTGCATTTAATGATTCTGCCAATCAGTAATATTAGATCATTAAATAATTTTTGGCCGTTTATTGAAGTAGTTCTCACAAATTATTATTGTTGAACAAAGTTTAAAATGCGTGATGAAGAGCTGGGCTAAGATAATTTTTAAATGGTTGAGAATATTACAAATATGTACAAATCCACGGATTTGTCGTTAGAATATATTGACTTTTGGATAATAAAAGACGATATTTTAGAAAAGAAATTTTTAACCAGAACGAACTAAAATATGTAGTTATTCCATAAGAACGGAAGGGGGAAAGGAGTAGCTCATGAATATTTCTATCAAACCAATATTATAAATATTAAAAAGAAGTCGTTTTGAAAGAAAAAAAGCCTTTGAAATTTTATTGACATATCTAACGAAGCAGGAAAATTTGAAACCGCATATTTGAGGCTAAACAGGTTTGGCGAGATAAAATTGAGGTTCATGAAATTTTTTTAATTTCATGAGTTTTTTAGGAAATAGTATGTTAATTTTTGGTTATATATTTATTTATTTAAGAGTATACAATCGCCTGCCTAGCCCTTATTGCACGCGTACAGTTGGAAAAAAACATGGAGTTAACTAAATTCATCTGCAACAATTCGATGCCGATATTTTGATTACATTAAAATTTTTATTTTATTATTCTTATCAATTCAATTTATGATGATTATGCTTATACTTGGGTGGAAAAGTCAGTAATTGTTCTGCGTTTTTCTTTTTATTAAAAAAACAAAATTTATGTACCATTAAGCTGTGTGGCTGTGCTTTTTAAGATTTAAAAATCTGAAAACACGATAAATTTTTTAACGAGTTAAAAACTCTTTTTGATAAGCAGCTTGATCATCTTATATTTTTTTTTAAAGTCCAAAACATTCTGGTAAGCGTATCAACTTTTTTGACGGAAATTTAAATGAACGTTAACACGAAATCTGAATTTTCTTAAAAATATAAGATAATTAGATAAAATTAAACGGTGCTTACATTTATTTATTAAAATGCAGCAATATCAAGATTATACCTTTTTGTTCAGTCCTATTTAAAAGTTAAAGATTTAAGACTAGCGGCGGCAAACAAGAGGAGCGCAAATTTAATACTATCAAATGCTGAATCATCATTTTTCCTCGAAGACTAAATTTATACTTTCGATAAATGCATTTCCGATTCCATCATAAAAGTTTTGAGATGTGGAAAAAGAATCGCCGGCAATTGCAAAGTTAGATTTCACTCCTTGATTTTTAATGGTAGAGTCATAGAAACTGTAAGCATTCCCACTTATGGAGCAAATGTGGCTGAAGTACATGTTTTGGAGGTCAAAAACAACATAGTCAAATCCCGTGCTGGTATAACTACCGAAGATCCTTCAATAATATTAAATATAGCTGTATATGGAATGGATAATCCCAATTAGGGTTATGTTCCATACAAAGATGTTCTTCTAAAACTAATCTAGCGATAGAAGAACAAACAATATCAATTCACCACAGCCGCAGGCTCTCGTTTCTATATCGCCGCGGATATGTACAGATCCCCCGAAATATCTCCTCAGCAATCAATTCACTTTCTTCGTATTGATTCTGGGGAAAGAAACTTCTGAAGAATTTTAGTTTTTGGAAGAACTTCCTTTATTAATTGAAGCCATATAATGAAAAAAAATTATAAAGATGGCTTATTCAGCATTGGAACATTGCTATTCCCCAAGGTCTTTTCTGAGTGCAGATTGATATTGGCTTTGTTTTCCATATTTTATATGGTCTTCTACTAAATAAAACAGAAGATACATATTCTCGATAATTCAACTACATTCGATAGTTGTGACCAAACTTTTCTCTCGATTCGATCCCCTATGCTACGAAATCGCTACTCTTAATGTCATACGACTGTTTTTTACTTGCAGTGTGATTAATGGATGTTTCTTTCATCTTGTTAAAAATATAAAAAAAACTATCATCTGCTGGGCATATGAGTGCATATAATAACGACACGGATTTTTCAAAAAAGGTAAGGATTATCGTATTGTTGGTTTTCGTTCCCCCTTCAATCAAAAGAAAAAGTCTTTTCATTGTTAGCTAAAAACTTTCTTGACAGCCGGATAGAAATCCTGAATTTATTTAAGAATAATTACGGAAGAAGACCACATTTAAAATGAGCTAAAATGTACCACTTTTTTTATTAATGTGTAATCCGTGCCCTATCGGGCATTGGATCGAAAAAATAAAATCAAAAATTATGTCTGAATTGCTTATAAATTCATGAAGTCTCACTTTTCTTTGTAGCCTCCCTCCCTGTGGAAGTTTATTGAAATTATCAAAAAGATACATTAGTTAAATAATAAAATAGATTCTACCTAAGGATCTATTTTACGAGAAATCAGCACGGCGAAATCTCCCACCCGCAGCTAGAAGCAAATAAATTCTTTGTAAGGATATAATCGTTCTTATTGTTCCCTCTTTTGGGTCAAGGTAATCCAAGATTCTTACGTGGGATTGTATTAAACTTTTTAATGGACTGATCATAATATCTCTTTTAATATCTAAAATTGACAATATATCGGTTCAAATAAAATAAAACTCGATCATATTATGAATTTAATAGTTCATCATTTATTTTCAGTTATGCCCAACTTATAAACTAGTAATTTAGGGATTCCTTTTTATTTGCAAATAATGATAGTTAAAATTTTTTTAAACAATAATATTGTGTATTAAAATAAGTTTACCAACCATTGTTCTTACTAAAGTTAATGTGATATTAATATATTAAAGGGAGCCGTTCTGTTTCTGTTTTTTTTTTCACACAAGCTCTATTCCCGATAAATCTTTTTCATTTTTTATTACCTCCGAGATAATCCTGTTGATTTTGCTAATTATTTAGCGATTTCAGCTGGTGGGAAATAACAGCATGTTTTATGAAATAATGAGCCTTGGTTTTTTTAGACGTATTTTTAAGCACATATCTCCTGAAAATATTTTTACAACAAATTAAAAATATTATATTTATGACTCGGTTGAATTATCAAACAAGCATTCAATTCAAACGAATACATTCAAATCACTTTTTAAAAGTTGGTGATAACAAAGATGCAAAGCCGTTGAGTAGCAGACTTTCTAGGACCGATTTCTTTGGGATAAAGTAGCCCTGATCAAAACTAATAGGAGCTTTTTTTTATCAGTGAGAATTACACACGGACATATAATATACTTAAGATAATAAATTCACGAGAATCCAACAGCTGGTGAATGTAAAGCTTTAATTCCAATTTAAGGTAGCTCCCATAGTCTTACTGGGCTTTTAAAAAAATAATTTAGCATTGGCAATTAGAAATTAGAAATAAATAAAAAAAGTCTTAAAGAGCCAAGTCATTTTTTTTAATTTCGCACATGCAAAAATTAATTAATTATTTCCAACAAAATTCATGTAATTAAAAAGATTCATGAACTTCAATTTTACTTTTAAAACTTGTCATACTCAAACCTGTTCAGCGTCAACTCGAAGGTGTGAATTTTTTGTGGATCAAAGTTTTCCTGATTCTTAATGCAACTTCATATAAAAAATATAGAAAGAGTGTGGGATAAAATAAAAATGATTAAAAGTATGAGACGGGTTTCACTAGAACTTCTCGAATCTTGCAACAGAATTTTATGAAGCGTTCATGAAATAGTTTAAAAAATTTAAACATTTTTCGTATTATATACTAAACCGACTTAAAATATGCAACCAATTGGTGTAACCTTACAGCAGATATTGATAATATTATTAAAATCAAATCTATTTTTTGCACTATTAAAATGATTAAAAAATAAAAAATCGTACACTTTAGCAAACCTTAAATCGCTCCTACATTTTAATAAGCAGCTATTTATTCTCACTAAAAAGGAAGGCCAAAACTCTTTCCTAGATTCCATATGGAAAAAATGATTTAAATTTTAGTAATATCTTAAATTAATTTAAATTGAAATCAAGTAAAGAAACTTAAATTGTATGAGGCTAGCTTAGGTCTATCACACGATTATATATATATATATAGGTTTTTAGTTTTCTTGATCGCGTGTATTAATTATATGCGAGCAGATGGCCACCACCCCCCCCCCCTTCCATCAACCAGCAAGTGGCATAGTCGATAAAAATAACTATTAGAACTTTCAATTTTGACAATTTTTTTCTGACAGTTTAACGTTAAACCCTAGTTGGAAGTGTTTAAACTGTCAATGTAGAAGTTTAAGCTCCCTGGGGATGTATGCGCCAAAGAGACAAATTTAGTGTGCGATGAAGAATTTGTAAAATTTCTAACATTTTTACGCAAAGGAAGGAATGCACGTTATTCGGTGTTGAAAGCTTAACTAGTGTCGGGGTATAAGCCGGAGATAGACGACATTTTTTCTCCAAAAATATTTTTTCTCAGACCCGAATAAGTTGAAGATTCGGTGAATTTTTTTAAACCATATAAAGATTGGAAAATCAAATATATCAAGCAAAAAAAAAGAAACGAAAAGCGAGTTGAAAGTATATTTATTTCTGGTATACGATCTTTCTTCATTAAAAACAGACTATCGATAAGTCAAGTGGCATCGCTAAAAATATAAAATAAATCTCTTGATTTTCCGGCACGGAGAAAGTTTGTCTATTGGAGGTAATGATTAAAAGAGAAGGCCTCGCATCTTTGACAAGTAGTAAAAACACTGAGGAGAAAATAGAAACACCGGATGAATTTATCCTTAATACATTTTCTAAAAGCAACATTAAGAAAAAAATTAATGATGGGGAGCCGACAGAGGAAGGTTGAGAGGGGAAGGGCATTAACATAAGAAAAAGTTTTAAATTCTTTAAATTAAGTCGATAAGGCTACCTGGCTAGGTTCTATCATCTTTCTAGTTACTTTTGTTATTCTTTATATGTACCTTCAAATTTGTAATGTGTACAGTGTACTCCAAAGGAAAATTAATGCATCGATCCCGATTGATTTAGGATGTTTGATATTTGCGATGAATGCAAATTTACTCACAAATTTAGAAAATTATTGTTTTCTTGATTGTGACGGCGCCATAAACGCAGACGACGGGTAGAGCTGAGAAATCAAAAATAAATGCAGATTCAATATTTCTTTAACCTGCAAAAATTATTGTAATGTCAAAATGTTTTAAGTCTCCGTACAGCTAATATTTGATTTCATCGTTAAAATTCGTAACATGTCATTTTCACTTAAAAATTTGCGAGGGCTGATCTTGCGCCTTAATTAATTAATATGGAGTAATACAATGTAATATTTAAGGTTGATATTTTAATCGATTTTTTGAGTATATTCAAGTGTGAAGGCACATCTCCTAAAATTTTGTCGCAAAGCAAATATAAATGGAAAATTAAAATTAAAAAAGACCTATAAATAAAAATTGCAATCAAGGCTAAAATTCTTGCACCCAGTCCATAAACAAAAATCTAGCAAATTTAGTAATCTTATGAGCTAAAAATTATAAAATGAACAAAAATAAAAAATTTGTTAATAAAGCAAACCTTTATTTACCGCATTCACAAGAACGTCAATCAGGTTACGGGTTGTGAAGAGCTAAAAAGAATGGATAATCCATTTTAAAAATGAATATAACCCGATCAATTATTCCAAGGTTATAAGCCCTCTAATCCTGCTTCAAATATGAAGAATATTGCAACGAAAAATTTTATCAAGAGTTTGATTTAATAAATTCAAAAAGTCCTCGGAGTGTAATTTCTGGAAGCCTAGAGGCATCATTTCACAAATAGATCCCATAATTGAAAAATTTAAATCGCTTCAACAAAATATTAAAAAATCGTGGCAAAAGCAACATTTTTCCCTCCCTCTTGTCATATAATCTGTCTCTGCTTACTATTCTAAATTTTAAAAAAATTCCCCATCGAAGTAACTACTTTATGATGACTCAATAGATAGGTAGGACGGTTGTTTTATTATATTTTCCACTAAAAGACGCCTTAACACTTTATCAAATTCAAAGCACGCGTTTTTTCATTTAACAGTCCAGTTCTACCTTAATTTTTTGTACCAATTCGTTGTAATTCGTGTTTTTAACTTATTCGACAATTTTTCAATGTGCTTAGCCTTTATTGGCGAACAAAAATACTGAATCGTATTGACAAATTAGGTAAAAATCCCAAAAAGACTTACCAAATATGCTAAAGCTAGTGTGCCCGATTTTTAACCCTATTCCATAAGTGAGATAATACAAATTTATTTCTATGCAGCGGTTAATTCTTGCTTTCCGCACTTCTCCTAATGCATTTGAATAGGCATACAACGATTAGGGGGATCAAACTCATATAAAAAAAAAGAGCAATCCTCAAATGAATACTAAAATATTTTCTGCACTTGCATTTGCTATGATCTATTTGAGACTGAAATTAATCTAGAGCACTTTAAAAAAAAAAGGCCGCTTTTTTATTATTTTAAAGATACATTCATGACATCACTACATATAAAAGATAAATCACGTTCTTTATTTCAAATTAATCGTTTGGATCAATAAATGTCCCTTCAGAGTGGTTTTAACATCACAAATAGTTGTATCGACGAATGACATCGAGCCTATTCGAGTATGGTAAACTAGAAGCATTCTAACATACAAATTAATTGATTTCCTCAAAAAATAACAATCTATGAACGACAAAAACGTAGATAAAGATTTGTATGAGTCATCAACTAATATTTCACGCAGGTGAGCCTATCAGGAGATATACAGTAGGCTTCCTAATATGTTTGAACAATTTTGCAGTATTCTTCCTTGAGAAAATCTCAGAAAATTTGTTTACTTTATATCATTTGAAATTTCCCGAATATGAAAATATTTCAGTAGGGTTCAATCAATTATCTGAGTAATATCTAAGATTATCAAGCGGAAAGTTAAAATATAGACCGTGAATTTATCTTAATTTTACCACCATTCAATAAATATTATATCGTTAACTCATTTAATAAATCTATAAAAATTTTCACATTCTATATAATAATTAAAATTGGAGAAACCGTTTTAAACTAAATTAAAACATATTATTTTCAAATTAACAAATATTTTATGTTATGAAAATGAAATTTTGTTCAGGTATTTATTATGTTTATTTTATTTTTTTAATTATATAAATCAAAAGCTTTTAATAAAAACATACAATATGAAGATTATTTAATTCTATCAGTGTGATTTTCATGTATATGCGATGGGAATATTTTCAAGGAAATGTATTTCTTTTTCTGGGTAAAATTTATCATCTTGATTAAAAAGAAAAAAGAACTTCTGCCCAGAACCACTAGAATTTATTGGGGAAAGCCTACAAATTCTATGGGGTTTTTTCCTTGTTGCTATCTTAATCGATTAAAACAGCAAATAAAATTATAAATTTGAAAAATCATTTATGAAAATAAAGTTCCTTTAAAACGTGTACGTTTTGTGACGCAATGAATTTCTCATAAGAACTAACATTTTTTAAATGTACCAAAAGATCTTTTGCAGGATTCTTTGATGAGTTTTTATTCATTTTTTCGGAATTTCGTGCAGTAAAAATAAAAACATTTATTTATATTATGTTGGTTGGAAACAATATTCTCCCTACAAAACGGTCCCATTTTTAATTTTGGCCCATAAATCTCGAATTTTCTTGGGGGCAATGGAGTAAATCCCACCATATACATGTGAATTACAAAAATTTAATGATATTAATTTATTTAATAAAGGTTATTGCCTCTTTAAATGTACCCCCCCCCCGAGTAATTCCATTGTGGCACGGTGTCCCTAGATGGAAGAGGTTGGGTTTGCGTCTCCCACTACTACTTAACTTGGTAGCGACGCTAACCTAGGGCCGGTTCAGGAAAATAGGGGACCGCTGAGCCCATCTCGAACGTCACCGGTAAGGTTTAACACGTCCAGTCCGAAACAAAGAAATATATTTTTAAATGTTAAGCCGTATTTTTAAGCTTTCATAAAGTTGCAAAAACCGTTTTTATGAACAATTTTGAAATTGAGTGAAGTTAAAAAAAAAATTCCGTAGGGCCTGCTTGTGACATAAGATAACTGGCAGGTTGTATGGAATTTTTAAAAATAAGTTGTAATCATTAGCATTGCAGTTAGCTTTGATGAAAAAGGCACAAGAAGAAATTTTAGGCTTTGCATTTATTTTTCATAAAAATAAAACTATTTATGTTGGTGGTTTTGTGTTTTCAACAATATATCTTCGACATCGCTTGTGTCCCCCCCCCTTATTATATTTTTTATTCTTGGATAATTTTAGGTTAAATAAATTTAAATTCAGTGCTTTTTTTTATACTAGAAGAGCTCGAAAATAAAAACAAAAGAGTTGTCAGTACGATTCTGGTAGTCAGAGATACAGTTCGTCAGTCTTAACAAATATTTTGGGGTGTTTTAATAAATATTAACGTTTTTAATGGTAAGCATTTAATCTATATTACAAAAATTCAAAGAACGAGAAAAAAGAGCAAGCAAAAATATATAATTCGGGGCATTTGTTATTCTCTTATGTTTTGACGCTCGAAACTCGAGCGCGCAAAGCTTATACACACAGATAAGTTTTAAGTATGTTATAGCTTATTTTAGACAGTAATTGAAATTTAAGGAGAAAAAATATCGATTTATGGTGTTAAATTTAAAAATCATATAAATACTTGTTTCTATTTTTATGCGACGTATGCGTTACATGAGTGCGCATATTAAAAAAACATTGATATCAACAACGCGGTCATGCGACTAATTCAAAATTATAAAAATTTCAATAGAATTTTATCTTTGCGTGATAAATTTGAGGCTGAGTTTAATATCTTGCACCTACTTTTTATGTTAATCCGTTTAAGAGCATTAAACTATTGAAACAAATATAAAAATTACTTAAAATTTTTGGCATATCAAAGGTTATACACATTTTGAATTATGTTTAAAGTTTACGAAATTAAAAGATAATCCATCCTTATCTATTATACTTTTTAGAAACGCACTATATTTTGAATAATACGCAAGATACAATTAGATTTTATGTGAATCCCAGTGTATTCCATCTACATTGAAGTGTAATTGAATAAGAAAGTAATGGGTCTAAAAGATTAAGATATCGAGAAGGGATTTCTCTATTTTGGCGATGTAAATACAGAGGGCGTTATAAATATAAACATTTAGAAAGTCAAAGGCAAAATGCCTGTTCTTCTGTAGCAATAAGTTTATTTACATTATCATTTAGGCAACGTATTTTTTTTGTTCCAGTTTAAGAAATAGCAATGCTTTTCACTTAAATCTCAAGTTTTGATGAATAAACAAACAGGCTCAGAAACAATCTTAGATTATTTTAGCTTCTGTGTGAAGCTTTTTTTATCAGTTAGTACTGTAAATAAGCTGATTGGCATGATGACTTGGTAATAGCGTCTAAATCGACGAAGTCATGTTTGGCAAGAGAAAAAATAGCCGTGGGTGTTATTTGGCATTTGTATGGAGACAGAAGAATGCTTCCTAACTCATGTAGAAAAAGAAACAGAAATATCTTGGTCCCTACAATTATTTAGAATGTTGTTCCGGGTATCCCAATCGTTTCCAACATTTGGAAATAAAACAATTTCCTATCAGTTCATGATTTCAATCATATGACGGTGAGCCATTCGGTCCACTTTGTTGATTCTAATACTAGTGCGTATACCAAAAGATTTGAATCCCCGCTGGGGCAAATTAAACGTAATTTTCTACCAAATCCTACTCGCTGGGATAGATTATATTTATATCTTGATGATTTCCCATAGCGAAGAGACATGAACAAGATATATTATGAATATTTTTTAACATGTATTTTTGAAAACTATTAGGTTATACCAGATTTATTATTAGATATATTTCATCCCTGTTATATGGATTGTTTTTATTTATTTTTAGGTATGTTATAGTTTAACCTTAGTGTAAACATTAACAATTTTAATTATATTTTCGATAAAAGTAAGGCTAGTTCGGGCTATATATAATCCCGCTTTATGCGTGGAAAGTAAATTTGACACTCACTTGGATTTGAATGCTTTAATTCTATGCAGGAAAGTTGCCCTCTCTCTCTTTTTTAATGAGGCTACTGAATGTGGGAGGATTTAGGCCTCACGGTCTGTATAAATGTATTTAATATTCGTTTTAGTTATTTTGTGTTTAATACTCTTATTATGTTGAGTAAAAGGTATTTGTAAAATCACAAATGTCGGTATTAATAAATCAACATTTTTTTACTTTCTGTAGCATGTTTAATTCCGAAAACGAACTTTTTTATAAGTTCCACAAATATATTATTTTTGTATGCTTATGTTAATATACATTCAATGATAAAAATAATACATTATAGCCCATAAACCAACTACCATTGGGAGCATTTTATGGTATTTTTAATTTATAAATTATATTTGGGACCTAAAAATAGGCTAATAAGGTTTTATTTATATTTTTATGTGTAACCCAGTCGATATACGTATATTAGCTGCAAGAATATTTAAAAATTTATAAAACGTACAGTTATCTAGGTTAAAATAGGATATAATGCAAAGGGAAACGAATGAAATGCACAAATTTTACATGGTAGTTTTATTGTTAGGAGGGCGTAAGAGCGTGTTTCCCATAATTAAAATTATTCAGTCATTGTCGCGTTGGTGCATGCATGAGTTTAACTTTACAGATGCACATAAAATCTGATGTACCAAAACTGTTTTGAAATGTAGAACGAGTATTTGGTTGATTTTTATCATTATTTTTAATATTTTATTGGAAAACATCGGTGTAAGATATAAAATTCTTTACTGTATTTGCATTATTGTACTGGTAATTTCATGTTCATACTATCCGTCGTAGGTATTTTCAATGATTAAAAAAATTTATTTTTTAGACCGCATAAAAACAGAACCTAGCATATATTATATTTTATTTAAACCTCTTAAATATTCGGATGCTTAGTATATTTTTATTTTTATATGGTGATATAAAAAAACAAAGAAAGGAAGAAAAAAATATTAAATTATTTTTAGTATTTAATAATATCAGTATTTATAACCTTATTTTAGAGTAAAATTATTTTTCTCGACGCTTTATCATAGCATATATGATTTCGTCATAAACGTTTAATTTTGTAAAATATTAAGCGCATTCGCGCTTGCGCTGCAAAAAAACATCTAATGGTGGAAAATACTGAAATGAAATTTGATATCAAATCATGCCAGAAGTTTAAATTGTTGTGCATAAATTTTCCTGGTTATTTCAATGACCACAATAAGGTGTTGGACCTTCTTGGTGGTGAAAACAATATTATTCATTCTATCAAAACAAACGAATCGATAGAACTAAGGTTTTCAACATAATTATATTTTTTGAGGTATCGACCAGATGATCATTTTTCTATTCCTTTAAAATCATCTATTATTGAATCTGCTAAATGTTTAGTAAAATTTGTTCGTAGGAAACATACAAATCATAATTTTATCACGGTAGAAATATTAGGCTTTGTTAAGCTAGCAATCAAGTATAAAAATAAAGGATAAAATTAGGTTCAATAAATTGGCAGATTTTCAAGTTCACGCCGATAGAAATTTTGTTCAATCCCTTAACACTATATTGGGAAAGGAATACATAGATATTAAGCAAACAGAATTTCCGGCTCCTAAATTTTTTTCGCGCTTTAATTCTGCAAAAAATATTCCAAAATTTCTCCTCCATGTAAATATTGAAAAAATTATCTCGTCGCAGCCATTAAAATTGTCGGTTGACACCGAATTTTTCGATTGTACTTTTTTTGGTTCATAATTAAGATTCTACTTTAAAAGAATCGCTAAATACCCACCAACTTCCACTTAATTCACCAAAAAAAATAAGCTTATCTCGTTCCAAAGAATTGATGGAAATCTTCCAAATTAGGTAACTGATATTCTTGCTAGGGCTAGACCAGTGTGTACTAAAGAGTACATAACATACCATCTGCCTTCAATATGGAGTACATATAAAATAAAGAAGGCAACACAAACCGTAGCAGATTATATTCAATCTGGTCCCTTTAAAAGTACATGGAGCGTTGAAAATTATGACCCAAGTGCTGATAAAAACGCATCAAAGTTTGTCTTCATCTAATTTTTTTAGATACCAAATAATCGAAGTAGTTTTTCAATATAAAGAACCTCAACAACCATCAGAAGCTAGTTACATTTTTGATCCGAAAAGATTTGCACCGTCACGGGTGTATCAATACTGTGATATTCAAATGGAAAGTGTTAAAAAACTATTAAATGATTCTGTAACAGTAAAATTTTAAATTGAATCATAGGATGTATTTAATGAAGTTGAAGGTTGGTATAAGGAGGGTACAAAGAATTCAATTCGTCAACTAATGAAGGAGGAAGTATCAAAAAATTACAATATCACAGAATATTATAATGATTTTTAATTTTTGTATAAAATGATGATTTTTCATATTTGCGAGAATAATTTATACAAAATCGAATTTAACCGAACTAAACAAAATCAACCACTTTCCCTTGATTCGTGCACCAGAGCATCTTAAATATTTTACTTTTTAATATCCTCCACTTTTATTTCTCAAGAAAATAAATGGAATGGTAAGTATTCTGCAAAAAATGGGCTGTAACAAGGGTACAATTTGAATGCGATTTAGCTTGAGTATAAATTTTTTAACTTGAAAGCGTAGTAGTTTATGGATAACAACAAGTAGATCTAGAATTCTCAAACATCTTTTTACAATTTAAAAATCTGCCTTTACTATTGTAAGCAAACTAGGTTCTAGGATATATCTTTTAAATGAGGTGTAATGGCATAAATTTTCGAAATCACTTGCTTAGATTATGCTAAGAATCACCAAAGAGTTGGCCAGGCCTATTTAGCTAATATTTTGAGATAAGAAGTTATATTAAAAAGTGATCCGATTAGCTCTTCATTTAAACTTTTATCATGACATTCATATTTATTTGGCGGCTTGTTATAATTATATGGGAGCGAAGAAATCCCCTCACCGACAGAAATCATCTTGTATTTTAAACAAGCAAAAGTATAAAAAAATAAATATCAATTAATGATTTGAAATTATATGGGCCTTAATTGAGTTAAAATTGAAAGATTTTTT
>SGJC01000671.1:0-12581 GCA_009887335.1 Henneguya salminicola
AAAATACCGAATGTCGCTAAACTGAGGGGGCCGTGCACATTCGAATTACTTAAAATAGGTTGGGTCAAATTATGCGACGGTGAAAATATTTTGTTTACAATTCTTTCTATGCTACTAATTAAATTATAATATTAATATTTTGTAACATGAAACACGTAATTTCTTCATTTTTTGTGTCCTTTTCAAACAAACACATAATGACTAATAATAATCAACAACAAAAATCGAATTATTTTTTTGATTATTCTATTGAATTTGCAATCGTAATTAATATTTAGGAAATGTGCTTCACTTATATTGGTTATATTAAAAGAATGGAAAATTGAAAAGTTAAACAAGTTTTTCATTTTGGGTATTTCAGATGCGGATCCAGAAATAAGATCTGTAATTTCATATTGTTTTCTGGCCTACTCTGAGATCTTTTATAAAAATTCAAGAATTTTATTCAATATGTTCAATGACAGACAGAAAAAAATTTTAGCTGATCGATGTCCTCAATCTCATGATATTATGGATAAGTTGAATGAAACTCAAAAAGAAAATGTAAATTTTCAACCAATTTCTAATGAAAAAAACAAAACATCTCTTCCTAAACCTAAACCAATTATACTTAATAATAAAATTAAAAAATGCCTTGATGATCATAAAGCTGTTGAAGAAGTGCAACCAATGTTAGTACAGGAAATACAAAGTTATAAGAAATTAAATGAAGTCATTATCGATGAAACTCCATTCGGCTCTTCGAGTAGAGCTCTTTTTGGACCGCCTGGATTTACACCTTTTACAACAAAACATTCGTATGATTTAAATACCTCCTACCTTAATATTGATCAAGTAGAGGAAATGATAGACGATGTGAAATTTGACACCATTTTAAATGATCTGACATCTTTGAATTTTGTTACGATTCATTCCGGATTAGAACGACTTTTTGAAATATTTCAGCTCAAAAGCAAAATATCCGTTCTTAATATTAGTAAATTACAGGAATCGTTTATTAAATTATTATCATCGAGTGAAGCAAAATTGGTTGATAAAATTCTTGACACTTTAACCTTATTTATTGGTTCATATAATTTTCAAGTCGATAATTGGATTCATATTTTGATACAAAGTATCTTAAAGTTAGCATCTATTGAATTTTCAAATTCGCTATTTTCGGATAAAATATATAAAGTTCTGAATGTTATACAATTAAATACAAATGATGAATCAATTCTTTCATCTGTTTTTGATTATATCGATAAACTTGAATTGGAAGCTGATCCCAATATAATCGATATTATTATGCAATATTTTTTCTATATTTTAAATATGGTTAATAATAGTTATGAAAACGAGCATTATTTCAACGTTATTTCAAAAATGATACATTGGCATAAAAATACTAAAAATCAAGCACGTGCTTGTTCTGTTCAATTTGAAAATATTTTTATTAGATTACAGGAATTAAATCAAACACTGTTTATAATCGCATGTAAAGCATTATCTCACAGTGATAAAAATTATTTAGCGGAAATAGGAGATTTTGATAAAATTAAGGAAAACGCATACGTGCATATTATAAATGTTCCTGAAAATTATATAACTCCACGAAGATACAATCCAAAACATTACACTCAAGTATCTGATAAAAAATTTGAACCTCGCCAACCCAACCTGTTAGAGTCTAACGCTAATTCTGATACTGGGAATACATTTACCTCATTAACGGAAATTAATCAAAACACGCAATCGCAATTTAAAATATTAAATGAACAGATTGAAAACGTCATTGATCGAATGAAAAATGATCTGGTTAATAATTATTCTGAGGGGAAGAAGGAATGTATCATCAACTTAAAACTTTATTTAACACAAAACATTAATAGTTTTATCAAGCATGCGCATGCAACAATTGAACTCTTGTCATTTATTATCACAAAGGACAACAAAATAGATGATTCTGTAATAGGTCTATTAAGTTTAATATTATTGATTATACCTATAAAAAATTTCATCACAATTTTATTTGAACTTTTTAGTAAGCCTCAACTAGATGATGATGATTATTATATAGGTTTGCTGTTGTTACTTCAATATATTTTGTATCATAAGAGTTTTGTTGATCGACATAAAATAGATTTAGTTGATTTTATTCCTATTCTATTACAAGTTATATATCTCTTGGTCATATATTAAGATATTCCAATGTGAACAACAAAACTTGCGAATTAATTGCATCAATCTTCTAACCTATATGTATAATATGGATAAGGATAAATTTGGTATTTGCTGTAGAAATCAATTGTCTGCTGATAAGGTATTCATTTTTATGTTTGACCGTTAGAAAAAAGAACTTTTCTCTCTTCTTAATATTACTCTATAATTAATTTTAAAAATATTGTTAGAGTTTTTTTATGTCTATTTTTATGTCGACGACCGAATGTATGATTTCTAATCGTTGTTTTCTGACAGGAGCTTCACTTCTCCCAATTGGTATTATCAAGCTGGCAGGTAATATCACTTACTATACATAAGCGATAGTATAGGATATTTATACACTAAATCTCCATACTATAGATTGGAAAATTCGTTACGAATTTTAAAAACTTTTATCGTTAAAAATCTTCGCTATTAACAGCTTAATGATATAATTTTTGGTTAATTTTAAATCACAAAAATTCATAGATTACTTTCAAGTGGTATTTTTTTGCAAATTCATTATAAATAAATATAAATGAGTTCGATGTTGTTAAAAAATTGTGAAATTTTATTTAAAATTAAACTAAAATAAATTAGTTTTAGTGTTTTTAGTTATTTACTTGGGATAACACAAAAGGTTGCAATGGAAAAAAAGTCAAAACGGAAAAATTATGAATATATACTAATACGAGCTAGACAACAATAAGAATGGAAATTAGGGTTATACAGCAAAAAAAGGTTTTAATTGAAAGCTAATAGTAACATATCACTATTTAGATATAGTTTACAGGGCTATTTACAATTAATTGCAAATTATTAAAATAAAAAATATATCGACAATTTTCAAAAATGTTCTTTTATAAAGTTATGGCGGTGTATGCGCACTATAAAAGAATGATTTGATATCCTTTTTAAATCAACCTAGAAAATGTCTGCCTGGTACAGTCTACTGCAAAAGAACGAGGTTGGCCAGGTTTAGTAAATTTTACCACCCCTAGTTCTGTTTTTTTTGTCAAAAGGGACACAATGTAAGTTGGAAGACAACAAGCGGGATAAAGACCACAAATATCATCTAGGTAAGTTTCCGTTTTGTATTTTCCCCTCCAGAAGAAAAAAAAAGCTTTAAATTAATTAATTTTTAGTGAAAAAAACGAATATTTTTTTATAAATATTATAAAAAAAGGTTGAAACACAAAAGTCCTTACTTATTCTCATATTGATTCAAAACTAATCTAAAATTTGGTTAATTTTGTTCTAATTAATTTCTTTGTAACCTGGCTTAATATTCTTCCTTAAAAACACCTCTGATGTATGGATATTTTGTTAACGCCTGGGCAACAAAGAGAGATTAATTACATTAAATTTTCAATTTTAAACTTTTTTTACATTATTACAAAATTTATTTCATTAAAAAAAATGTTCTAATTTATTACGAATAAATTCCAATTAATTGAAAATAATACAGTATAGTAAATCTATGGAGGGCTCCATTCAGGTTAGCTTTAAATTATAACATTCCACCACCACATGTATCGATTACGATCATGCGCATTTTTGCTTTTTCTTTGACTTTTACCAGTATCTATTAAACATTTTTCTATTTCGGCCTTTTGTCAGGCTTGTCTATATGTATGATGAATTAATGATTAAAAAAAAGTAAACAGAAAATAAAGATATAATTTATCACTAATTGTTTTACAATCTAAAATCTACGTATCTTAAAAATTATACAATAAATATTACCTGTACTTGGAGATTGGCGAACTCTATTAAAAAAAGGATTCTTCGCATCTGGAGAACTTGGAGATGGAATGTCTTAAAATAACATGATTTTTATCAACCTTTCATTTTCTTATTGGG
Source organism: Henneguya salminicola (assembly GCA_009887335.1). Classification (NCBI taxonomy): domain Eukaryota; kingdom Metazoa; phylum Cnidaria; class Myxozoa; order Bivalvulida; family Myxobolidae; genus Henneguya; species Henneguya salminicola. Next base: position 4,045 of record SGJC01000671.1, read on the forward strand.
ATTTCGTAAGATACTAAGATCAATTTCACGTTCTGGTTCTGGCGGGCATTCAGTTTTTAATTTTTTATCTTCAGTAAAATATAAAAATAAATTTAAACTATTTCTCCAATTATCTCTATCTCCTCGATTTGTAGAAGAATTATAATTCGACTGCGCAGAAGTATAATTTGACGTCTTCTCGTCCCGACGTGGTAAAGCTTTAAATAATTAATACAAAAAAACCAGGCGTATTAGAACTGGGATTACGATTTAATAATTTATCCAAAAAAGAATTCGGTTTGGGAACATTCGTTTGTGTAGGTGTACTTCCTAAAACAAAAAATTGTAAATACTTGTTCGCCAATTTGTGCATGCAGCCATTTCCGATTCAATTTCTGAATAAAATAATTTACAATCAAACCAGAATTATAAGATTGATATCTTAAATATATTAAATTGTTAATCACCTTGATTTTTTCTTATTATCTTTATTATTAAACGAATCCTCAAATTCTTAATTAAACGAACAGTATTTTACGAATTATTGCACGTCCTTGCGTTAAATAAATTGACCGCGCTCCCATTTTCTATATAAAAAAAACAAAACACAAACAAATCCATCTTTTTCTAATGCAGTTTTATAATCTTCCAGTGTATCGAAGGTTACTAGAGCCATTCCCTTCGGTCGTTTTGCTTCATCACATTGAAATTCGATGTTAGCATTCTGGCAACCAAAAAATTGTTTCAGACTCTCTTCATTAGTTTCGTAAGGCATATTTTTAGAAATTAATGGATATGGAGGTCCAGCTTTTAATATATGAGGCTTAATTTTGACGTCAAAGCTTGATTGTGGAGCTAATGGAATTTCTGATATATTAATCATTCTTTTATTATCGCCTTTAAATAGTAACTCAATTTTTACCATCAATGATTTCTTTATAAATTGGAACGTTTCCATTTCCACCCATCTCTAAAAACTCACCCAAAGGTAATGTTTGAAGTTGAGTATTCTTTTTCTTTTTTCCTAACGAGTGAAAAATATATGCATCAACCTCCTTTTGCCATGAAATAAGTAAAAAGTTTCGCCGCAGCCGCATGATTTGATTTGGTGATATTTTTTATTCAATTTACGTTAATTTTTTCATTCATTGTTATATGATTTTAATATATTACATATACATAATTAATTAATAGTCCATTTGAAACATTAACATGCTTCTACATCTATAAATTAAATTATTGTCATATGCATGTGTTAGAAAAGCTTAAACAATTTACTTTAATAAAATAATGGTTTTTTTAATTTTATATTAATTTCGTTAATTAAACATCACTAAATTGATTTGTTAGGATTCAAAATTGGTAAAATCAAAAATTGCATTATTGTAAAAATACCATTTTCTAACGTAAATTAAGCTTTAATCATATTGTAAACAGCGTTAAATTATTTATTATTCAAAAATACACGTCACATGTATGTATTAGTTTTGTAAAAATTTTAATATTCATTTAAATCCTATAAAAAGCCTTTAAGGACTTTATTTCAGGTTTGAAGGGATTAAAAAACTTTTATCGCTTTACAAATAAAAACGTGCTTTTAACGGAATCATTTTGATTGTAAAAACATATTCTACCAATTAACTAAATTAATTTCCGTGTTTTAGCTCGTATTCGGTATACATAAATCCATTAACCCACAACCAAGCATAATATAGAAAAAAAATATGCAACATAATCTATCTTTTTTATTAAATAAATATGGTCGTATTAATTTATTTAATAATTAAGTTCAAAAAGTGCTAACTCTAAGAGTTTGATACTAATTTGACAATTTCAACGTATCATAAATGAATTAAAAAAATTTTAATTTTTATTCATGGTCGAATTTCAAAAGCGGTTACAAAAAGCATGCTTCCCAGTAGCTTTTTCATTGATTGTTTCTCTAACTGTTGTTATTGGACAAAGAGAAACTGAACACAATTCTAGCTTGACAAAATCGACCCTGCACCGAACTTTGACGAACTGTCATAAATTTCCCATTGTAGTATTTTAAATTTTATTAATCCGTTATTATTATATTTATCATTGACTGGATGTGCAGAACTTGATCAGCCTCTCAGTGGGTAGTAGCAACCATTGCCAATACTAAGCGATAGTATGACAGTATTAACTTATAAGCATCCCGCCAACATCTATCTTCTGCATGTGTCGTAGCACTGATACATTACCTCGGTGTTAACTCTTGCGTTTTTTTTTCGATATTGCTCATTTGAAGCTTAATCTCTTAGATATGGTTTATTTAATTCCTTATCACCTTTTTACAGTTAGAATCGAACGACTGTCAACAAACTCATTTAAGTTGCTTGGTTATACTCTCTTAGCTGGATATTTACCGTATTTTCAGAACTCTTTCAAAGTTTTTTTATGTCCCTTTTGTAAAATCTACGGCCCATCCTTATTTTTTACAAATTGACATAATTATTTATATCCTTTCTAATCTTGACTCAATTAGAGGATACATTAAAAATAAACAAGATACTGTTTTTTTTAAGCCTTTAAATAAAATGCGTCTTAGATAAATAAAATATTTATTAGTGGATTAATAACTGATAAGATTTTTATTTTGAATTGATTTAGTTATTTATTTTAAGGGATGAAAATAGTATTCAAATGTTGTTTATAAAAAAATCGACGTAAACTCAATTCAAACCTGGTTAAAAATAAATCATTATCGATAATGTTTATTCCAGCCAATATATTTTATGGCATTCCTCCGACATAATAAATTATCGCAATATATGCAGTTATAAATTTTTACGTATTAATTGAACAAAAAGGAAGATGAATTTTTGGGAGTATTTCAGAATGACTGATGAGGTTTGCTCTTGCGCAAAAAAAAATGATGGGTTTAAATAATAGAATTTTTTACACCTTTCAAATTTTCTGTCAAAAAAAAGTTGAACTTTTTTTTTCTTCATGGACCTCCCCACGCACTACTAACTCCTCTTTCCGCATGCAACTGCCGACATTTTTAGGAACAGGCCGCACGTTACGATTTTTCTATATGTCATTAGAAATATGTTACTAAGATATGAGGGGAACCCAAGGCATGCGAACAAACATTGACGAACTCAGACTCGTGGGCCACTAGCCATTTCTTGTAGGCTATATAACTTCTTTTAAAAATAACAACAAGATTTATTTTGTACTATTTTCCGATTATTTGAAATATATTTTATGAAGTCATAAAAAAGTGAAAATTTTTATAAACTCAATAATCTGATAAATTATCGATCAAAAAAATATTGAACTAAAACTTAAGAGCTATAAATATTTAGATGCTTGAAACTAAACGAATACAACGAGTATTTTAACATCCATTGACTCAAAATAATCGGTCCAGCTATTAAATGGGTTACGCAATGGCCGAGATGACTCAATCCCACTCGGAAAAGTCGCTCCTCATCTTAAGAGGAGCGAGTGAACGGGGATGGGAGGATTGAGGCATCCACACTATACGCATTAAAGTTGCTTTTTTGCATGTAGATGTGGTGGCTTTAAATCTTTAAAACTAAACCAACCATTCATCGTTAAACAGATATAGTCCAAACCTGCCAAAGTCTAAAATAGAAACATCTCATTTTAACACATTTATTGACTTGAAAAACGGTAATATACTCTAAAAAATATCGATGAGATAAAAAAATCATTAATGTTATGCTTCCTTTCAGAGTTAAATCATTTTTTTTTATTTTCTAAAATAAAAGGACATTAAATATACTTTTCACTGCTTTTCTCAATTTAACGCCAGCGTCTGCGCACATCGACCGAATTATTACGTTATTTCTCCGCAGTTTCTTTCAAAGCCTCTAAAAACCAAAAAGAACCTACAAAGTTTCAATTTTACTTATTTTACTCAAGCAGCCTAATATCTCAACTTAATAACAGAATCAGAATGGACATGTGAAAGTTGGTAGTGTTTTGTACTTATATATAAGCAGGATCTTAATAGAAAATGCCAGATCCAAGAAAACAAAATATTTGTGAAACCCTTTTAAAATATAAGTTTAGCACTAAAACTATAAAAAAAACGTTTCTTCTATTGTTTAAATTTTATCAAAGTATTATATTCACTGCATAAAATTATTTATTTTTCTAACAGATCGAATGAAATATTGAAACCCCTACAATTTTAAAGGCCGGAAAATCGGACTCCTCTTGATAGACTGTGTCATCTTTAAAACCCCTAATGTTAAGCGAGATATTTTAGACATAACAATAAATAAACCCTTATACTATCTCGAATTTTGGCGTGTTGTCTACATTACCAAGATAATAGAAAAGTTAAGTCAAGGCCCACCGACCATGTAATGTATCGATTAAGTCATAGGTACGGTTTATGCTATTGCGAAATAAGTTTTGAGCATAAACAGGCTAATAATGTATTTTACATACTATCCAAACTTATTTAGGTGATTATGAATAAACAAATTTTTGAAAATACAAAATGACGCAATCTAAAATTCTTTAATAACGATTTCGAATTAATATCATACAATATTAAAAAATTTAAGAACACTTTGATTGAATTGCTGTTTACGTAATAAAAATGCACAGTAATATACACTATAGATTGTTCGAGTAAAATAACACCTAAATATTATTATATGATTGATGAATGTGTCAGATAATGTTGCGAATATGATCACATCATATTATTCAAACTCGTAAGTGTTAGATAAATTGTATGAATATATTTAATAGAAAACTTGAAAAATTTCAAAAAGAAGCATTAGATGCCCACAATGTGAAAAGGGTTCTACATAGAGTACAGCCTTTAAAATGGTCTAATAAATTAGCCCACAGTGCAAAAACATGGGCACAAAATCTTGCTAATATAAGAACTTTAAGGCATCAAGACCTGCCTAATGAAGGAGAAAATATTGCATTCGTCACAGGTACTATTTTTTAATGAAAAAAAATACCCTTAAATTGTTACTCTCTTTATTTTATATTTCATAAATAATTTTATAAGATTATTTCTATGTGACAATGTCTTCACTTTTAATCAAAGGATCATAATAAATCTTATGAACTTTCAAAATAATTTGACATGTACCAGTTTATTTAATGTCAATTTTTTTTAATTTCGTGTATAATTGAGATAATGTTTTTATTTTCATTCCATAATAATATCTGATCGCTTAAAAAAACCTTTGTTGTTTCGCCGCTAAATAAAATAGCCGCCCGCTATATTTTATGTTTTGTTTAATCTCGAAAAGATAAAAAATTGAATATTTTTCCAAAAGATTCACGAAATTCTTTTTCCTATTATAATTAGTATGCATTTAAGCAAAAAATTCACAACAAAATTAATCCTTCTTTAGAATTTATAAACCGGCACGCTTTAAAATAGCGGCTGTGCTATGTTCTACCTAATTTTAATTAAATTTTTTTCAACAAAATAAATTTTAAATCGTATTTTTTTTGTAAAAATATTTTTAAACACTACACTTTTGTAATTATTATTTGCGCATACTCGTTATATTAATGTCTGTACATGTTCAAGCTAAAATAAATTTTTTCATAAATCATTTATATGTATGGGGTGGAGGCAATTTTAAATTAAGCCTAATGTTAAGAACATAAAAAAAAATCTCTACATTTTTAATTAAAAAATACAGCCAATGTCACATGACGATTGTAATGTTCAATGAGCCACCTCCCTAATTCTGCGACAAAATATTCTATGGCTTACTTTTTTGTTTTAAGTCATTAAAATTATTCAGGTGAGACACAAAAAGCTAAGGTAAGTATTGCTAAAATATTCGCCTGCAGCTAATTTCCATGAAATGCTAATATTACTTTAATTAAAAAATTTTAATGGAAAGCGAAAACGGATTTATACAAAGTTAAGCTGTTAAATAATAGAATTTAAAGCAACTCCATTGATAAACAAATTAAATTTGAAAGCAAAAAAAACGCATGTATTTTTATTGTGGATTTATAGTTCGATTTCCTGCGAAATTCCCCAATTAACCTTAACTTTATTGCAGGTTTGCTATACTTATGCCATTAAGATTACGAAAAGGGCTGGTATAAAAGAGATAGTTAAAGAAAAAAAATGTTTCTTGCTCTGGATTTACCATCCCTTGCGGATCATACCCCTACCATACCATAAATAGCTTTGATTCTCATATGGAAAATCACAAACAATCATATAAAGGACATCCATAAAAATTTCTTTGAATACTCCCATCCAACGTTTGACGTAATCGACAGTTGCTTAACTTGGTCAATCTCAAGGGATACGAGTTTATCCACGACGCTAAGACGCTCTTGAAATTTATCGTTCATTTTTTACTACTTTCTCGGGTATTGTAACACACATACTTCTACACTAGTCTCTCCTTTCTCGTTCTGCCACTAGGAGGCCCTACAATAATAACTAGCAGAAGAGAATACAATGCCGTAATTTAAGACAAAGAATTTTTGTTTATAAATAAATAATCTTAGATGGGTTTGACTCTTTACCTTCGCCGTAGCCTCAAATAGTCGACGCCAACCCCTTGAGATAAAAAGGTTGACGCAATACAATACGAGGCATCAAGCTATTGTACCTATTTACATTACCTCTTTTAAACTATATTTTTTCGAAATAATTAATTTTTCTTAATTTTGTCAGTGTTATGATAAAGCTGGTGGGTTTGAACCATATTGTAATAGAAATGCGTTCCAATTTTTTATGTCGATTAAATAACTCAAATTTTCAAACCTGTTAGAAAATTTTGACCTTCCCTAAGTTTTACTTATATCTTGTATCGTTTTAAAATTATGCAATTTTACACAAGTCCATACTTAGGCTCCATTTTGGCGTAGATACAAACTAATAGTCCTTTTGAGATAAAAAAACATGAATTTATCAATTTATTAAAAATTAGTATTAATATTCCGTATATCCGAGGGAATACGGTATATCAGATATTAATAGATCGAAATAAGTGGCTACATAGTATCAAAGAAAGAGGAAGAACTTTTTGAATTTTATAAAAAATAAAGATTTAACCTAGGCATAGAAAATAGCGAAAAAAAATTGTTAAAAAAGAATTCATTCTCAATTTTTATTTTTTACGCATTTTAATAAATAGTGAAAACGCCAGATGGTAAAAAAATAACTGATATGTGGTATAATGAGTCGCAAAATTATGATTTCGAATTTCCTGAGACAAAGTTAGAAATATGTCATTTTACTCAAGTTGTATGGGCGGATACAAAAGAATTTGGAATATATTATCACAATGTGGATGATGAATGTTTTGTTGTAGCTCGATATAATCCACCTGGAAATATAAATGGAAAATTTAAAGAAAATGTATTACTGCCATACAAAAAAATGTCAGAAACAATTCAAAATACGGATGAGGAGAATAAATCAACTTCTAAATTATACTCGGATCATGTTTCAGCCAAATTTAAAGAAACTATAACAACAGGTTAAAAAATTAAACTAATTAATTTTAAGATTTGGTTTATTTGGATCATTATAATAATCAAATGATCGATTTACATAACAAAGCGCGAAAAGCACATGGAGCTATGCCTCTTATATTGAACGATGAATTACGAAAATTAGCTCAAAAATTGGCTGAAAATTTATTGAAAAATAAAATTGGCAAAGCCCCTTTTCCAGAATTTCCAGATATAAAATATGGGAAAAGTATAACTTTTGTGGTTGGTAAGGATCTCCCTCATCCTAGAAGTATTTTCACATCCTGGTATGAAGGAAATAGGTTATACAATTTTAATGAAGCTGTTTTCAATTATCAGAATGGTTTTCTTTCAAAATATATTACTTTTTAGGCGGATTTACTCAAATGGTTTGGAAAAGTTCTAAAGATGTAGGCTTTGGAGTGTATTGGGGGGATGATCACACTATTATAGTCGCTTTGTATTATCCAGCTGGAAATTTTAAGGGTCAATATAAGGAGAATGTTGAACCTTTACAATATATTACCGAAGAAACTAAAATATAATATCACAACTAAAAAATCACTTAATAAAGCATGTTATATTTATTTTACAAAAATTTGTAAGCTTATATTAGGATTGAGTTATATTACATATAAATCGAATACACTATTAATTTCCGTAACCTTACATATTCTATTTCAAAAATAGCTTCTAAATAATTAAGCTGTTGATTGATTTTTCTGCATAGGCTTTCCGGTTAGAATATTAATTTGGCTAATAGTGCAAGGAATTAATTATGTTCTTTTATAAATACTAATTAAGGAGGAGGCGACCTTATAAAAAATAGATGTATATTTAAAATTGAAATAATAAAATTATTTGACATTAGTCATTTAAAAAAAATTTAATTTTGATAAATTTTATATTAAATTAAATTTAAATAGAATGGTTCGGTATTTCCGTAATTTCACGACAATTGTTCGCATGGATATTTGTTCGAATATTTTGACATTTATAAATAATGTTTAGTAATTATATATAAATCATTCAAAGGTAGAATAGGATCCTCCTCTACATTTTTTACGAGC
>SGJC01000672.1:0-12368 GCA_009887335.1 Henneguya salminicola
GCGCAATTTTCACCCATTCAAATTATTTAATTGTGGACTATTAAATAAACATACCCAAAGCTCTATAATAAAATTCTAAAACTTAAAACTAAATCTAAAAAAAGTATTTTTTATGTCAAATAACCTTTTCTTCATTTAGAACATAAATATAATTGTATGAATTAGGGGGATAAAAGTGAAAACGTATTATGAACGGTAAACGCGATAAATCATTAAATGATTGGTCAATTTATTGTATAGCTATAAATACCGAAAAATAACGAACATCTGTAAATTTTATAAATAAAGTCTGTTTTTCAAAATGTTCTAAAAACTTTAAATTTATGGCAGCGGCTTATGAATCTAAGGTCCAAGCGTCATTAACTGCAACTGAAGATGAAATAATTCAATATTTCAAATAAATGGAATTATTAAGCGAACCAGGACATGCGCATTGCATTCACAGCATAATAAATTTCCTGAACGAAAAATATGTTTGGAAGCACTGTAGCAACTATAAATTTTAATACCCACTAAGAAAAGATTCTTTTTTTGGTCATTTCTAATATCTCTCTTAAAAATTAGGTCGAAATATCACCGTGAACGGATCTTCGAAACGCAGAGGTGGGATTTTTGTGAGGTTAATACCAGTTTCATTTTCGCTAAAGGATATGTAAAAGTAATGCCGAACAGAACTAGGGGCAACATTATTACCATTTCATTTCGGACTTTTCTTTTTGGGCACCGTCGGGCATTCAGATGAGCAACGTGATTATTCAAGAATTGATTTGCATGGGTTTAATCATTCAAATTCGAATCATCTTTACCATTTTGTTAATCACAGAAAAAGAGCAGATGCTCAGCACGTCGAATCATACTGGGCTAAAGCAAAAATAAGTGGGAAGGAAATGAAAGAAATACGAAAGAGAATTTATAAGAATATCAAAAATAATTTATTTGGCAAAATAATGTTTTGTGGGATTTATTTTGCAAAACTCTTGAATTTATAACAAATTATACAATTTAATAATAGATTGCATCCTTAAAATCGATTTTTTCATTAATCTTAATAATTTTTTGCACGTGCATTTATAGCGGCAATTTCTTATATTCGCACATGTTTATCGGCAACACTTTTCTTATTTTTCTATTTATCTGGGTCAATTTTTTTAAATTGTGTAATTGCTGGGTCAGATTTTTTACATGATACGATTTTACTAGTTTTGTCTTTTCACATAAAAATTTTAGTATCAAAGGTAGAATTAAACCCCCCCCCCTACATTTTTATGAGCTTGCGCAAATTATTTGATGTTGCCAAGAACTAAGCCAAATCTTCTAAAAATAGATGAGAATAACGTTATAAATAAACAATTTGAGATTAGGATTATATTTTACGAAATATTATAAAAAAGAAAATACAAATATAATGTGCGCATGTTCATAAAGAATGGAGGGGGGGGCGTCCTATTGTATCATTCAGCCAAATTTTAATTAAATCATCGAAGAATGAAATAAGTTAAATCGCCTTTCTCTATACGGATTATTTATGCGAGTAAGAAACTGCTTATTTTGTTAATCAAACCGTAGTCTGAACAATGGTAAAATGTCTGGTTAAACAAAACCGGTACATCTTTCAAAATCAAAATTTTGAAATAATATTCATCGTAGTTTGAAAATTCGAAACTAGAAGCTTCTAACTGTCAGAATTTAATTTCAACGAACCTAATAAAATTATAGACTAAATGATACAATAGGCCCCCCCTTCAAATATTAATGGACATGCGCGCATTATATCAGTATTTTCTTTTTTATAATATTTCGTAAAATATAATCCTACTCTCAATGTTTTATTTATAACGTTATTCTCATATATTTTTAGAAATTTTGGCTTAGTTCTTGGTGTGCTGGAAATATCAAATAATTTTCGCATGCTCATAAAAAATGTAGGAGGGCTTCTATTCTACCTTTGATATAAATGATAAACAACGTATTATAGATATTTCAATTCTATTTAACAGAAAATAGACCCTTAAAAACTTTTTTGAAATCGAAATTTTGTCATCTCAATAAAATGATATTTCAATTTCGATACAGTTGTAGGTGGTTTTCTTGGTATGTTGGAAGACATTCATTCGTAATAATAACGTAACTTCATATAACAAGCCAGAAAAAAAGTCACGCAGCCGTTTTAGCCATTTGTGTTTTGGTCTGGAAATAACATTGATTAGTTTTTTTTTATATTTTTAAACAATTTAATGTTATGTACGGAAAATAATGTCTTATAAAGGCGACCCATTAGTCTCTCTACAATTTTTCAAACTTTTCAACAGTTTTCTATCTTTGTTTAGTATTTTTAGTTATTTTTCCCTACAAGTGGTGCCATAAAGTTGTTGAAATACGTTCGGCCTTCTCTCTTACATATTTCCATCTGAAATATCTGTCATAGTCAGGTAATGAAATCAACTAAATGGAAAATTAAACGACAGGGAAACATCTTTAACATTCGTATATTTCTCAAGATGTGTAGGTCTAGTACCATTTATTAAAACCGCCTTTTCAAGCTTCCCTTTTCAAATACACAGCTTAAATACCTAATATAAGCAATAAATTGTCGTCTTTGGAGGTACATAACGATTTGGAAATTTTTGTCGAAATAAATGTTGAGCTTTAATGGTGGTTCTTTTATTGTATTAAAAATAAAAAAAAATGTCAGGAGGATCTATATTTCTCTAAAAGAACATTTAAGCGTATTTTAAACACAATTATAAAAATCAAAAAAGCGTTAATTTAAAGCAATGAAATGGCCTACAATATTTGTGGCAATGTGGCTTATGATGCACTCGGTAGGAACCAGTATTACTTGTGAGGATTGGGCGGATATCTTAACGTAGAAGAATGTAAGCCACCTATTTGATTTTCGTGTAAACCTTAATTTATTTAAGCCTATAACTGGAGTTTATACTTAGGCAATTAGTAATTGTAGACATGGGATCATAAATTTGAATATACGCATGGGCATCTATTGCTGGCTATTTTTTTGGAAAGAAAAAGATATCTTATTCATATTCTACCGTTTGATTTTTAATCCAGTTTTCTCTCTGAGATTTCAAGATTTTATGAATATAATCAATTAGTCCGAGTATGGGTTTGCGGTAAGTTTAGTTTATTTTCTGCCAAGTACTGTTATTATTCGAAATGCACCCAATATCCTCATTAAGATATACGAAATATATCGAAGAGGGAGCTCTTGGATGATATAAATCGAATATATTTGGCTCAGCGATATCCAAAAGGAGGACTGCGATTGGGTGCAAGAGGTTTTTCATTGGTGGCGGTTCGATATGAATTTTTGTGGTTTTGTGTAATTTTTTATATCAAAGGTAACAGCTTTGAGAATTAATAAATTTTGATTTATTACATTTTAATTTATTAATATTCATCGTTTGAACAAAAAAGTTGCATTTATTGATTTTCAGTTGACTTTGTGTTTAAGTTGTACCAATTTATATGATTTTGTTTTTTTCTTCCTGAAAGTTATAAAATCCAAAAATGGCAACATACTAAACAGGATGTATTTAAAAATGTGGCAAACTACTAACATTCCACGATCATGTTATTTTTTGATCCTATTTCTGTCAATTTATAATGTATTGCGTTCATATAATATGAGAAATTATAGTAAAAGTAGATTTTTAATTTTTGTGGAATTTAATAAATCATCAAATATTATTTTTATATTTTATCCATTCTATTAGGTAATTTTGTTGTAGAAATTCATATCAATAAAAATAAGTCAAAACTCGTCTGTTGTAAATTTAAATTGTGTTTTGGTTTTCAATTCTAAGATCAAATTTTTAAACACAAAAAAACAGTTTGGTAAAGTGTTATTAATTCCGTACAGTAATAAATTTTATGTGAAGGATATATTTAAAAAATGAATATAATCAAAAAGATACAAGAGACTTATTTATAATATCTATTTTGAAAAAAAAAATAAATAATTTGAATTTAAAATTCCGCCATTAATTTTAAGCTTGCTTTGATAATTTTATAAGAACGAATTTTAAATATTTGAAGAGGGGAAACTGTTTTATTTGACTTTTGTTAAAAATGAGGAATGCAATTTTTTTACTAAAAATACTTATATATTGCATGTAGAAATTGCTCTACTATCTTACAGAGACGCCTCAGATACCTCTACAACATTTAAAGTCACAGGATAATCAATTCTTGATATAATACCCAGAAATTATGGTAGTGTAAAGTCATCAACTATCTTCTGAAAACATACCATATTAGCTTACATGCAATAAACAAATTATGTCATTTTCCTGTAAAAACTGTATTTTTCTAAATCGAAACAAGAGGAGCGAACAAAATTTCGATTATCCATCAATCGGTTAATAATAAGCTCGGTTCTGTTTTTGTGAGATTTGAAAAACAGTGTTTTTTTGCTAATAATAATTATATAATTCTCAAACATGTCTTAGATTATTTGTATATGTGCATAAACTTTCCCAAAGCAATATATAACATTGAAAATATAACAAAAAGATTGAATTGCCCATAAATTTACCTCTATTTACATACCATTACATGTGCAGATTATCCAAACAGTTTTTTTATCCAGGACTACTCGGAGCGTATTCAACCAATAAAGAGAATAAAGTATATTAAAAAATATTCCATCAATTTAAATTATTAAAGAAGACAGCATTTTCCTCTGTTAAATAATAAAACGAAAAATTCTGAAAAAGTATTCGTTGTTTAAGCCACAATTTTAAAGATTTTTCCGTTATGATATAAATATTAGGCTGAAAAAATACAATTTGTACGTAAAATATATACTACAGCGATAAAAAGTTCTAATATAATGTATTAATTTTGAGTTATAAAAGCATAAACATGTGGAAAATCCAAAGAACTAATATTCAAAACATTTAAGACCGAAATAAGATATTCTTGTAAATGAGAATCATTCCAACTAGAAATATATAAAACTGGAATTACTTCGAAAAAAATACACTAAAAAATGATATTTTTTTGCCGATTGATCTATTTTGGGATGTATTAAATTTGAGAGAAATATTGCTGATACTTAAATTATCAAAGCTATCAGAAAGAATATCCTCAATCATTGAATCATTGCTGGAAAAGAAACGACGATGTGTTGATTTATTAGTTTTGGCTATTTCTTTATGTTCAGACAAATAAATTTCAAGAAGATTCCATGAATCTGTCGAGTTAAGATCCAACAATGTTCCCATAAATTTGAAATATTCGAAATATTGACAATCATATTTTTTTGCCAATGACCTGATTAAAATATAGTTTATTCACCTAAAATATTTATTTTGTTCCATATTTGATGACAGTTTATTAATACTCCGTTTTATTTTTTCACCCTACAATTAAATAATTATAATAAACAATTAAAGTAGTAGTAGGACCCATAATGGCTGTTATATCGGTTAGAGATGTAAGGTAATGCATGGCGCAAGCAGCGTTTATTGTATCCGATTCCGCCGTTATAACCACAAAACAATTTTCTGAGATAAAATTCGTTATTTTTTACTTTGAAACAGAGATTTTATTTCAAATTTTATCATATCTATTTCATCATTGGTACATCTTGAGCATATATTCTAAAATGATTAAAATAAATATGAACGGTTAAAGGAGCTTCGCCGAATGAATTCTTAAAATCACGATTAGTTAACGGTTCATTCAAAAGAATCCGTGCAATGTCTGTAAAACCGTATTTGCATGCAATATGTAAAGGAGTTTCAAAAGACTAGACTTGGAAATTACTTAACATTACTGCTTTGTCTGGTGTATTTAAAAAACAATCTAAGAGTCTTTGAGATTTTTCGAAAGCTATCCCTTCACAAGGGTCGTCGAATGAGTAAAATTTCGATATCCAAAAAATATTTTTTATTGCTGATAAAATATATTGCACTATTTGAGGCTTATTTAGAAAGGTTGCGACATGAAGAGCATTGCGATGGAAACCTTCAACTAATATTGTAGGAATGTCGCATGATCTGAGTAAATATTTAGGATTTGACTCAATCAAATTTTTAATTTCATTCAATTTTCCTTCAGATATTAGTGATTTCAATCTTATCAACTCTCTAGTATTTATAGAAGGGTATTTGTTTGTTGGATCTGGCTCTTTTGTAGAATTCAAAGAAGAATCTAGAAAAGACGATACTTGTGGGCTTTTTGAAAAATATTCAGCATCTTCGTAGGATTTAAAAGCTCTAAATCGCGAGCCAGGAGAAGATTTTAGAAGAGTGATTGCACGTTTAAACGATTTAACAACCGTGGGAGTAGATTCATTACCAGATTTATATACTCCATAAAAAGATTCATCACTTGAAACATCGTTTTGATCACAAGTTGTATCTATTTTTTGTGTTTCAATTACGCTATTGTTATTTTCGCATGTATTTTCGTGTTTTTTTGTTTCTCCTGCAATAATACTTTTCAATTTATTTATAACAATTTTTTTGGTTGTTTTTGTTATTGGACACAAATTTAGGCCATATTTAATCATTTCTTTTCTTAAATCATCATCCGTTAATGATTCAAGATCCATTCCAATAATTAGCTTCCAAATCGTTGATGCGCTTGTTTATGAATCAATAATCGGAAAATATTTTTTTAAAAGCAAAGAAAATATTTTTAAGGACAGAAAATAACTCGAAATATTTTAATAAAATTCTTATATCCTAATTATATCTTGTTGTTTAAATTGGGCGAATGTTGACTTTAAAATTTTGTTGAATTCGTAAGCTTACCTTGTAAAAGCAAAATCAAAATAAAAATGGACAGTTAAAATTTTACGAAATAATATGAAGGCGGTCATTTTGGCTTAGAAACACAGAAAATAAGCATTTTAGGTTACATTAAATTTAATCGCCTGACGAACTGCAATTAATTATAATGCTCCTTTCAGTATTTCCCTGGTGTAAAAGATGAGATATAATGCAGAACCAAAGAATTTTAATATGCGCATGCGAGAGTTGTTTATTTCCACCAATTTTACATGTAATTGACATTGGTTAAAATTAAACACCTTAAAATAGTGTTCCTCGACAGCCGGTTGGCGGACTATTGTCGACCTTCAAATTATTTCTCGCGAATCATTTAGTACTAACTCCATGAGTAAATTCGAAGCCAAATGATTTTAATGGTAGAACGGACATAAAATGCACCCGCTTTGCCCGAAAACCAGCGCGTATTTATTAAATCCGCCATCTTTTTTAAAGTTTGAAATATTTTATCAACCAATGAAAATATTATCCATTTTTTGAAGGAACAAAGGTTTGATTATTTTTTTGTCTCTTATTTAAATTTGATAATATTTAAGATCTAAATTGATAACTTCCTAACTTATATTAGACTTTTGGCCTAAACAATGTCATGCTCTATTTGTGGTGGTTTATTTCAGAAGTGTTCCTTCTGCTTTCAGGGCAGATGGATTTCGTTTCAAATGTTCTAGGACTGCAACGAATAAAAGACAATCTATTTAAGAAAATGATGTTTTCTTTAAAAACAAGCTAGAGCTTAAAGAACTTTTCTTGTCAGTGTATCTTTGTGGTTCTTCTGTAAATTCTATTTTTCACTTTAAGAACCTGCCAAACGAACAACCATGCATTCCGGCTTTTCAGTCAGAGTTATCATTGATTGGTACAATTTTATCCGGAATTCAGCACTACTAAAATTCATAAATTAAATTTTAAATTTGATGGAACAGCTTTGTTCAGCAAATCGATGAATCAGTTATCGCTTGGCGGAAAAAATCATCAAGTTCGTGTAATATCTTAAAGATGGAGTTTTGGATTTGGCACAAAATATAAAAAACTGGTCATTTGTAAGAAGTAATTTGTCTATTTAAGGTAGCACCAAATCGATCGGCTTCAATTTTATCAGCCATTATTCAAGCACGAATCGTTCTTGGGACTATCATACACTCAGATTACTGTAAAGGATATTCTTGTTTGAGCAATCTGGGTAATACATCTCCGTATATTCACACAACGCTGAATTATAATAAAAACTCTGGGAACCCCACAAGTGCACTATATAGGCAAGGCGCTGAAGTTTATTGATTGAGGGCAAAAAAACCCGAAATATATGAATGTTAAATCATTTCTTCTAGATTTCGCATTTAAGGTATATTTTTACCAATTCCATATTCATATTGGTATGAATTTATGTGTAGAGAAAGGTAATATAAATAAAGAATATCAAAATTCGATTTTGGGAAACTGCTGAAGAAATATCTTACTGCGCACAAGAAAAAAATTGGCGTCAAAATGACAGTAAGTTTATAACTTTTCAAACTTGAAAAGCGTTAATTTATTTACATATCGCTAATTACCAAAAGCCTACATAAAAAATGAACTAAAAAGTGCCGGGAAAACGATTTTATTGAATTTAAATCATGCGAATAGATTTTAGTTATTAGATTCGAAAAATACTTTAAAATCGATATTTTAACGCAATGTAAAATATACCCTGGTTGCGCATGTACTATGCTCAAAATGTCAACTTCGCCGGTATTTATTTCTGTCAAGACGACAACCTGTGTGAAGGTGTAAAAAGGTTAAAGAACGTTCATTTAAACGATCCCTTTATATTTTAAATAGGTAAGCAGAAACTACATTTTTTTTTCATAGTTGAAATATTTTACCCGTTCAGTTCAAATTATTTGAGAAAAAGTGCCAGATAAGCACAAATAGATAAATATTCAATCATTTGATGACACGTAATCTCGAGAACCATAAATAGCAGGTTAAGCCTTAATATGTTGGTATTGTAATATTTTAAATGAAGGGAAGTTAACGTTTTCTGGTGAACTGACTCTACGCCCTGGCTTCGTTTTTTGAAAAAAAAACTTGCGAAAGGCAGCTTAAAATACTACGCGCGTGCGTAACACTGGAAGAATTCAATTTCCGTGTTGTTTTTGCAATGCTATTCATTTTACTCTTAATGTCATGTGTAAATACAAACAATCTAAGGTGTGCTTAATAAATTTGTTTCACCCAAAAAAATCGTTTTTTAAAGACTATAAAAATAGAAGCGCGTGTATTTTGAAAGCATCAAGCTATTAATAAACTAATAAGAATTTATTCATATGTTTCGAATAATTTTTGATTGAATTCTCTGATAGACTTTGCAATCTCAGTGATTTCTTTGATTGAAGGAAGAATTGTTGTTCTAAAAAATATTCATTATAAAAATACCTGAAATGATAAGTATTTGGAAGTTGCTTAAATCCTGAGCCTGGGATAACGCAAATCCCTGTGTTTTCTAAAAGCTCAAAGCAATACATTTCATCGGGCTCTCGGCTTGATTGTAAAGCTTTGTCAATAAAACTTTTAGGTAAATGCAATTTAACAAAAGAATAAAGTGCTCCTTGAATTTTATTACAGCTTATTCCAGGAATCGAATTGAATTCTCTGTATAAAAATTCAGCTTTTTGTTTTTGTTCGTTTAAAATAGAGGTTTTTTCTTTATTAAATTGCTCAAAGGATGCATCCCCAATTTTGGGAGGATTAGCGATGCAGTTTATAATGACTTGTCCGCATGTTGAGGAGCATAAAGAGGCGGAAATTAATTTATATAATTGAACTTTAATTTCCGGATTGAATCCAAATAATTCCATATATCCTCCACGGATACCACATTCTCCATAGTAACCTTTTGAAATTGAATGGAAGGATATAAGAGTAAAATTATTTTCTGTGAAGCCACAATCTTTAACAACTTTTTTGAATGAAAAAAATTTATAATTTTCTTCGTGGATATTTTCTTGATACACCTCATCAGCCATTAAAATTAAGTGATTTTTATAACAAAACTGAACTATTTCTACCATGTTGTCATATGATAGTATTTGCCCAGTAGGATTTCCAGGGTTTATAACCACCATGACTCTAGGGGTTGAGAATTTTGTGCCCTCTAATAAGGCGCGTTCGCATTCTTTGATGTCAAGAGCCCAGTTATGGTTCTCATTAAGATAATAGCTGATTAATTCTCCGCCGAATTCGGAAATAGTCGCTGAATAAAGAGGATATTGTGGGATTGGAACCATGACACCAGTTATTTTTTGATTTTCGTGTTTTTTAATAAAACTATACAATATAATTTTTACAGCTGTTGATGCACCATTTGTTAGAACTATATTATTATAATCGCTTTCATATCCATCTCGTTTTTCAATGTATTTAGCAACACTTTTACGAATATACTCTATTCCATTCGAATGGGAATAACATCCAATATCTCCGCCCATAGTCTTCAAAAGATTCCTAGCTTTTTTATTCACGTCAGAAGGAAAAATAGATAAATTAATAAGTTCAGGACATACGCATGCGGATAACACCTAAGTTTTTCAAATTTATGAATACTTGTCGAAAGTAAGTGATAGGAATTTGACCCACAGCATGAGCATCCCCAATGTTGGCTGGAATAACTGCTGCAAACAAACTGGAATTTCCCTATTTTACATTAATTTTTATTAAAAAGGGTGTTTATAAATTTACTTCCATGATCCCCCTTAATAATAATCATTATTTTTAGGGAATAGAAGGAATATTATTTACCAAACTATTTTTCATTAATTATTTTATGTATGATATTTTAAGGACTACTTGGACAAAAATTTAGACGTTTTTAGGATACTGAAGAACGATTTTACCGCTGATTCAAAAATGAAACAGGGAATGTCTTGGTGGTATTTTCAAAAATCGCACTTAAAATTAATCTTATTTGCCAAACAGTTTTTAATATTTCACCAATATATTTTTATCGAGTTGCAGGTTTAAAAATACATTCGTTTCTCTTTTTCAGTGGTCATACGTTCTACAGAAATCTCAATTAAGAAGGGAGTGAATTAAATTATATGCGCATGCGGTCAACCCGTAATAAAGAGAATTTAATTCTTTTGGTTGTTTTTGTAATATTATTAATGTTATTGAAAATGCCATTTATAACAACAAACGATCAAAGTTAGGCAAAGGATTAAAAATTTTCGGAACAAAAAAAATTTCAAACGGCATAAAAAAAAAGATTGTACGTTGCAATTAAATGTTGATTAAAAAAATTTGTAGTTAACAGGTAAAATATATGGAAAATTGCTAAAGTGTTTCCCAAGTATGGGATAAAAAATTTAAATTAGCAACAAAAAAAAGGATTAAATTTTCAGAATAAGCGTAAAAAAAAATTTGTTCTTGCATTAAATTTTCGGAAACAATTTCGCCATTTTTTATGGAGTGTGCTCAATAGACAAGAGTCTGAGGATGGAAATTTCGTGTTCTTGCATGGTATAAATGAATTAAAGCTAAATTAAAAAAAAGCAAAAGTTTCTCATATTTTATAAATATGAACAGTATATTTTTGGGTTATTTTGTTGCAAGATCAGCAGCGTCAAAAAAAACATTAAAGCTCCCAAAGGTGTTTTTTTGTTGATAAATTAATAAAATGTAAAGGTTTAGAAAATCATTTTTTTACAATATTAATAAAGAAAGCGTTAGTCTGGGTGAATCATATGATCAAGTGCCGCTTACATATTTGCATTACAACACACATAAATATGGTTACATTTAGGTTATAAAATTAATAAATATTATTATAAACATACTAAGTCAATTTCTTTCTGTATTTCAGCTGCTCTTATAACGATTGGACCTCTAACAGCATATTGAACTTTTAGAATAGAAGGGTTGAGCGATTTAATATCCAAAGCTACATCATTTTTATCATTAATATAATCCCATCCATTTTTGCGCATAGTTGATGGCGACAATTAAATTTTGGATATCAACAAATATTTTACTTTTTTAAGCCCTTGGAGCCACCGCTAATTTTCGATATTTTAATCCATTTATCCTACATTTTATTTTTTTTAATGAATAAAATTATTTTCAGTTTAAATTGATTCAATTGATACTATTTTTAAATAAATTTTTACTAATTATGTTCATGTGAATGTATTCTAAATCAATTCAAATTCATACGTTTTTTTTCTAAAAATTGAAAAATTAGTTTAAAAAAAATGGAGGGAGAACTACATGTAAGCTTGGAAAATTAGCACGAAAATCAGAAGAAATCGATAATTCACTCAATTAATTAATTATAATAATATTAGAAACAAACGGTAGTATACACGAGCCGCATAAAAACGCATAACGCATAAAACCACAACGCGCATGCACGGTTATAAAAATGGCGTCTAATTTCAAATATGATGGGTATTCTTACCGAAAAAATTCGAAATTAAAAGGAAAAATTTATTACATATGTAGTTATTCGGATTCTCAGAGCTGCAAGGCTCGATTGGTGTATTCTCCTGATCAAATAGTAGTAAGAGGATCTCA